>PVIU01006685.1:0-99189 GCA_004026605.1 Ondatra zibethicus
TGCAGGTAACCTCACAGGAACTTGAGTTATAAGCATTTGTGAGCAACCTGCTATGGCACTGGTAACTATGCCCAGGTCCAGTGCAAGAACAGCAAATGCTCTTAACCACTGAGCACTCTGTGCAGTCTGTATTCCTTTTGGAATATCACAATCTCCCCGCCTTAGTAGACATGGAGGTTTTGCTTCTAGGTGCCTAAAATGTATGTCATAATTTTCTGATGAACTGACCCTTCAGTGTAGGTTCTTTGATAGCAACTTTGTCTATGTTTGCTATTAACATGTGAACTATAATTAGTTTATGTTGATGATTTAGATAGTATTATTTCCCCATCCTTTTACTTTAAAACTATTGAATATCCTTAAAGTACATTGCCATTTATGAATACTAGATGGTTGGATTTCCTTCTTTTTTTTTAACATACTGATTATGGTAATTTATTATTACCATAGAAATCTTTATTTCAAGTAGAGAGTTGATTTCAATGGAATTTAATGTAACTGTTGATATGGCTGAATTCAGTCTAATCTTTTATTATTTCTATGTTGTGCACAGGTAATGGTAGCACAAGCCTATAATTGCTGCACTTGAGAACTAGAAGAAGAGAATCTAGAGTTCAGAAGGTTATCTTTGACTACCTAACAAGTTTAAGGCCAACCTGGCCTAAATGAGACCCTGTCCTAAAACAAACAAACAAATGACAAAAGCACAAAGCTTTTAAAAATCTCCTCCAGAGCTGGGGTGGCTCTGTGGGTTAAAGTGAGTGTTGCACCGGAACAGACTGAGTTCAGATTATTATCAGCACCCACTTCACCTCTCGGTGTTCTGGCATATGCCTGTGACTTTAATACTGGGGATGGTGGGTACAGCTGGGTCCCTGAAGCTCTTTGTCACCCAACCAACCAAAATCAGCAAGCTCCCAGTTCAGTGAAAGACTGCCATGTCAGTTGACCAAGGTGGAGAGCAATAAAGGCAGACACCTGACACCCACCTCCTACAAATGCACACATCCATGATGTGGGATTTCCCTCTGTATGCTGTGATTGATTAATAAAGAAACCTGCTTTGCAGGGCAGAACTTAGGTAGGCGTGGAAAGCTAGGCTGTATGCTGGGAGAAAGAAAGGCAGAGTCAGGGAGAAGCCATGTAGCCCCGCCAGAGAGACAGACGGATGGAACTTTATCCAGTAAGCCACAGCCATGTGGCAATACACAGATGAATAGAGATGGGTTAAATCAGATATAAGTTAGCCAATAAGAAGCTAGAGCTAATGGGCCAAGCAGTGCTTTGAATAATATGGTTTCTGTGTGTTATTTTCGGGGCTGAGCAGCTGGGAACCAACACTCAGCTTCCTCCAACACATCCACAGGAAAATATATATGCCATCCCTTCAATGCACACACAGTCTCTCTACCTTTTAGGTAATATCAGATATATATTTACCTTAAATAATCAAACAATTTTATGAATAGACAAACTCCTTTTCACTTGCCCCTAAATTCTCTATTGCTGATGCTTTTTACTTATTCCTGCAAATCTAAGATACTTTCTGGTCATACTTTTCTTCAGTTTGAACAACTTCATTCAGCACTTCTCACAATAAAATTTGAACAGCAACTAACTTCTTTAGTTTATGTGTTTATTATGAACCCATTTCCTTTCATAGTTTATTTTCAGCCAGTGCTCCAGCAAAAGTCCCTGTAGGACGCTAAGGAGGATGGATGTGCAGACTGTGTTTAGGAGATGGTGACCTTAGTGAAGTTAGGGGAGTAAGTGATGTGCGAGAGAGGAGTTGGACACAGATAGCTCACAGACCAGGCCTTCTCATGTCAGCACCCTGCTATGACTTCTCTTCAGATGAGCAACTTGGTTCCCAGCATTTCCCCAGTGTTGGCATCATCATCTTTCTTGGGAAGTCTCCTCCCTCGATCCTGCTTCACCCCACTCTTAGTCATTCTCAGCCATGTTAGCTCTTGTTGCTTAGTTCATTTCTGTGCAGTGAGCACCATGAGAAAGCAAATATTTACTTCCATACTCTCAGCATTGAGTTGGAATACACTCATATGTGGACAGGTGATAGACAGGCATAAATAGATGTGATTATGAATACTTAAACACAGGCACACAGGCAGATACAGAGATATTTGAATTTTAGAAGTTACTATCAAATAAATGAATGAGAACACAATGAATAAATCATCAGTTGGTAATACCGTTGGGTTGATATTATATTCCTTGTTGTCCTTTCTGTTTCCCCTCCTCTAGTTCAATTAAAGGTTATTATCTACATGTCCAATGGTGTATGTATCTATTAGGTAGAAAATTGTCCTGTATTCAAAAGTCCTATCTATAGTGTTCTTAATGTAGTATTTAGAAAGCTTACCCTTTTAAAATAATGCAATAAAGATGACTCAACTGGTTTGAGCTATGTACCAGACATAATGAAGCAGATACTTCCTGTTTTCAAATCGCTCACTAAGAGTGCATTAAGAACTTTGGGGTGTGCTTGCAGACCATCAGGGTAGCCAATTAGTGGATTTTTGCCTTAGACTCTGCACCTTTTAATATCTCCTTGGTCTTAAAAGGGTCAAATGTGACATTAAAATACAGTTCAATGCAAACTCAACCTTCCCAGGGTTTTTGCTTTAGAGATTTAGGTCAAGAAATTTGTAACAAACAACTTCATATGTCAAAATAAGAAAGTAATGACTTTCATTATAACTGCATATGATGATTATTATATATTTATACACTCCAATAATTCTAAGAAAACTATAGAAGTTTAAAGCTCAAGAAGATTACAAACATGCCTTGCTATCTATTGCAAAGTTAGTAACCTAATTTTTCAAACTTCATAGAAAGAGCAATTTTTGCTCACTGACTCATTTTAATAAGGGGAAGGTTAGCAGTGATTTTTCAGTAATGTATTGCTAAGCTCTGGTCTTCAAGATGACATCTAGACAATGTTAATTACTCAAACAAATGAAATTCATGAGGTTTTACACCAAATCCCCCTGTACAATTGGATTTTCATATCTTAGCATCAGTGTAGACTTGATCAATATGAGACCTACTTATGAAAAACAGAGATTTAGATATGATATTTTTTAAAAACACGTTTAAGGGACAATGGTTTCAGATTTGGAACAGGTCTAAGAGGAGACCATGTGTTATGTTAATATATGGTGCAATTATTGTACTTTTGCTTAGATCAACTTACAAGAGAACATTCACCCATGTGTATGCCCCAATCCTGCACTTCACATGTCCATGCCTGCACCCCTTAAATTCCCCTTCATTTGCTCTCCTTTTTCCAAATCCATTGATTAGTTTAGCTACTCTAACCCAGTTCTTTTTAATGTCTATTTTAAAATACATTTATGAAAATTTCAGAAGAAATCCCTTTCCATTTTGAATGTGATTGTATCATGGTTGTGACGAATACAAAAGGAAATTTTGTCTTTATCATAATTGCTCTTGATATAGTCGTTGGTTTATCACCTCCCTTGCTGGGTGGAAATTCCCATCTCCATCTCCATTTCCTCCATTTAGTTCACTTACATTTGGTAAATTATAAAGAATCATAGAAGTACTACAAACTTGGAGTACAAAGCAAGCGTTTTGCATTCTGTACCACCTACATATCATGAGGCAATATGATTGTCGCATATAGATTATTTTCACCAATGCTGAAATCATTACTAAAGGAATATTTCATGTGTGTGGATTATCCCATTATCCAGCAGACGTTATGGCAGAAGGTTTCATAAATTTCACAAAGTAGACATTATCACAACACAATCGACAAACAAAGCATGATAATTACTAGATGAGATAAGATAACTGCCTAGCAAACTTTTTACTTGAAGCTAAAATTCAATAGTAAAATTAACAAGGGATTCCTAGGGACATTTTGTATCTTACATTTCTTCATAGAGAATAGTTAATGTAGAGAATCCTCTTAACAGAAAGTAAACTAGAGAGGGAACCGCCTCTCACAACAGGCAGCTTTTATTTATTCTAACTTTTCATGAACTAATGAGCCATTGGATCTTTTCTGTGTTGCACCTAGGTTGAATGACAGAATCAACCTTGCAGGCAAGCGAGAAACTAAAAGTTAGCTAAATATTTCCTCAAAAAATAGGCAGAATCATATAGAAAGCATTTTTAAACTGTTGGAAACATTGTCTACAATTTGGAAGCTGTACTCTTTAAAGTCCTCATTATATCCATTAGTACCAAAGTCCACTCAATAGGACAATCAAGGGGGGAACATACATAGAGAGTTTCAGGTGTGTCATTTAAAGTGCTCTCTCTCCCTCCTTCTGTGTGTGTGTGTGTGTGTGTGTGTGTGTGTGTGTGTGTGTGTGTGTGTTTGTGTGCGCGCGCACACACACATATGTGTGGAGACCAAGAGACAATTTTGGCTGCTGTTCTTCAGCAGCCACCTACACGTTATTTTACTGTGTTATTTTGAGGGTAGAACTCACTAAGTACAGTAGGCTGGCTGTTCAGTTAGCCCATGAGTTTGCCTTTCTCTTTCTCCCTAGTGCCAGGACTACATGTGGCTTTACCCACACTAAGCCCTTTATGATTTGGGAGGGGTTGTTTTGAAATAATTATGTAGCCCTGGCTGGTCTGAATCTTCTTATGTTGTTCCAGCTGGCCTTGAACTCATGAATATCTGTGTCCTTCTGCTTCTGAGTACTGGATGAGAAGTGTGAACCACCCAACTGCCTAGACAACAAACAGAAAATGAAAAAAAAATGGAAAAGAAAAACTGTAGATTCTAGAAACCAAACTTATGTCCTAGTGTCTGAAAGGCAAAGAATTTGCTGACAAAGATTTTTCTTTAAAAAATAAACTACACTTTACCTAAAAATGCCTTTTGTTTTCCTACAGTGTGCTACTAAGTTCAGAAAAGAAGAATCTGTAAAACACATAGCAATTTTAAACTCTATGAAGTGAAAAATTGCCCATCATTACCCTACAAGTGCTTAGCCTCCTAGACAAAGCATTCCAGCCTACAGTATGAGTGTTTTATGAATGAGTTAGGATGTCAGATGGATGATGTGGATTCTAATACTAATTTATTTTATTCTAATAGGGATTTGTCAAAGTGGCAAACACATCACTAAATTTGTTACATCTATCTGAGGAGGCGTAATCTCCTAGTTCATACTCATGGAGATTGCTTGAGGATCAGTGAGTAAGGAGGGAGAAATAGCAAGAGTACCTCATCCTTATTTTTTTAAAAAAAAGGTATTAAAAACTAAGTAAATATTTCTTTCTGTTTGAAAATCAGAATAGCTAAAATTTATTGAATATCTCTTATGAGCCAGGTACTATACTAAGAACACTTGCTGGGTAATGCCACCTAATTTTCAAAGGTATTTGTAGTTGGAGTTTTTGCCACAGTTTACAGATGAAACAAACTTGCCTTCCAGAGGTTATTTGGTAAGTAGATCAGGTTATGAGCTGTGGTTGCAAAGCCACAGACTGTACTAGGCAGAGGGACTGCTACAGCTATGACCTACAGTTCAAAGCTGTGCTGCGTAGTTTTATGTCAACTTGACACAAACTACAGTCATTTGAGAGAAGGGGACCTCAATTAAGAAAATCCTTCCATAAGATCAGGTTATAGGCAAGCCTGTAGAGCATTTTCTTTATTAGTGGTCAGTGGGGAAGAGCCCAGACCATTGTGGGTGGTACCATCTCTGGACTAGTAGTACTGGGTTCTATAAGAAAGTAGAGTGAACAAGCAATTATGACCAAGCCAGTAAGCAGCACCCCTCCATGACCTCTGCATCAGTTCCTGCCTCCAAGTTTCTTCCCCGTTTGAGTTCCTGTCCTGACTTCCTTTAATGAAGAACAACAGTATGGAAGGGTAAGTTAAACAAATCCTTTCCTCCCCAACTTGATTTTGGTCATGGTGTTTCATCATAGCAATAGTAACCCCAACTAAAGCAACAGCTTAAAAAGAAATTCACTCTGACTTGTTCCATCATGAGGTAGGTCTCTGTCTCTTCTTCTCACCCTTCAACTCTTTTGCTGCTTCAGAAATGGGACCCTCAGCTTGTGGAAGGGAGAGGACTTTAAGAAATGGAATCTTCCACTTCCTGTTGGATTTGGTCCTTATCCTGAGAGAACCTCAGTGCACCCATCCATCGTTCTCAAAGTGATTTTGGAAGTCAATTTCCACCTCCAGCCCATGTGCACCTGCTAGTGCCAAAGAGTATAAAGGCACCTCCATGACTGCTGATTCAGAAGCTAGAAACATAAAACTGGTTGGAACACACACAGGAGGCTAAAACTCACAACTTAGTGATACAGTCTTGGCAAGATGTCATATTTCACTTCATGGCTTAGAATTAATTACCAAAATAGGGTAACTATGAGAAACCTGTTCATGGTTAACATAGGGCTTTTATGATACAATGATCTACACAAGGTTGGGGGTACCAGTGATACCCCAAAATGCCCTTGTACATTGTTAATATCTTAACCAATATTTGAATAATTATGTGACACAATAATGCTTATTTTAATACCATTTTGTGATAAAAGAATTTTTCTGGATATAATAATGAACTAAAAATAATATCTGGCAATACACACAGCAAAAAGGTTACTTCATTGTGATAGAATTTTATATTACTTGAATTTGTCCCCTCAAGTAACCTAAATTAGCTGTATTTATACTCATTGTTATATGTTTGGCTATTATTATCCCTCTGATATTAAAAATAGATACAAGGCAGCAAGATGTCCAAGTAGATAAGGAACTTGCCACCAAGCCTGATCATTTGAGTTTGATCCCCATAACTCACATACTGGAAAGAGAGAAACAGCTCCCATAGATTGTTTTCTGACTTACACACACACACACACACACACACACACACACACACACACACAATAATAAGTGCTTTTAAGAGAAGTCAGTAAATGCAATATATACTATAATTATTTGGCATAGAAAGGTATTCATGATATGCTGACTTTCAAAAAATGATTCTGTTAAAGATAAAATGCTCACATGTGCATCGAAAGGATCAGAAAGCACAGAAACAAAGCATAATAGTCCTCGTGTGCAATTATGGATCATGGGAGATGTTTATTTTCTTCTGGGTCCTATCTTTACTATCTAATTTCCCTATAAGGATGCTGATTGCTTTCTATGAAAACATATTTTAATTGGCACCTTGCGGTTGCAGTAAACTAGCAGACATCCTGATGCAACTATAATTGGCTAGAGAGTTTCTGGAAAGCCATTTTCAAATTGCCATGAATATCTCTGAAGGATGTTCTATTTTCCACAGTGTTTCCATTTCTGTTGAGCTATCCTAAAGATATAACCAGAAGCTTAATCATGATAATAATAATAAGATGTTCTTATTCTTCTCCAACAGATGGATTTGGGGGAAGATGTTGAAGAAGAAAAAATGGCCATAGGAAAGGATTCTCTGTATGGTAGGCTACATGTAAATCATTAAAATTATTTTTGCATGTTTTTTGAAAAGCTACTCATAAGTATTTAGTTTAAGCTGTTCATTTGTCAGATGTTTTAACATGCAGGACTTCATTCAATCTTCTTAACAAACCTGTGAGTTAGTGCTGTCATTGTGCTTATGGAGATGATGGTTGTGATAACAATGACGAAGGAGATGACGATGATGATGATGATGATGATGATGATGAGCACATGAAGGAACTGAAGCACAGAATAAAGAATATTTCTCTATTAAGTAACAAAGTCAGAACAGAGAATGATTCAGACACAATTCCTAACATTTTGCAACTACAGTAAATAGATTTCAGCAAAAGATAAAATTGAATTGCTCCATATCTATGATCTCAGAGTTACAGGAAAAACACTCACCACCTAAAAGGAGTCCGAGAACAATGGGCACAGGAAAACAGTTCATCAAAGCCACCAAAGGATGGCAAGTTGTCATAGATTTTATTGCTTTTATGTTATGCCTTTCTATGTTTCTCAGACATATTGTATCTATGCTATTTTAAAATCAGTAAGCATAATTTACATCAAAGATTTAAAAGTTCCAATAGTAGGTTGTACTTATGGCTGGTGTGCTTTTTCTCCTTGGTAATATAATAATCAGTAAATAGATTGTAGCTTAAAATTCTGTAGAAAGAGTTATTAAATTTATCACTGGACTTGGAACATGAAGGTCAACATATTTTGTTCCAGTGATGTATTTGACAAATATTCTTGTTTAAGGGTACCTCCCTATATAAATATGAACACAGTCATATCTGTGATAAAATAAAGATCAGGGTTTATTTGCCATCCACAAAGGTGGGGTATTAAAACAAGATTCGTGTTCCACCCATAATAATTCAGTTGGTAAGAAAGGGACCCTAATTGAACTGGAAGCTGAGCCATGGCATTTCTCAGAATTCCTCCTGCCCTATTTATTTCTAATGTACTATCTTCAAGTCATCCAGGTATTCCATTTTGAAAGATTTGAAACGATACTGACATTATACGCCTTTGTAAAAGAGAAGGATCTATTACATAATACTTCAAAAGGTGCCAAATGAAAAGGAGTCCATAAAAGCTGACTCATACCAGTATTAAGAGCCCACAGGAAATGATGAACTGTACATGGAACCAATATATTCATGCTCAGTAGGTGTGAATATCTGAATCTGTGTACCATGTTGGTCATAAAGTGAAACATTAGAGTTCATCACACACTAACTAGACAGTCTCAGACAAACTATGTGAGCCCTTGGTGCTTCTTCACTCCCGTCAATCTAAACACAGAATGTCTTTTGTTTCAGAGGGAAGTTGTGAAAATTGTAAGGGAACAATTTAGTCATAGCTCAACTGAGCTACCTAACCCATCCATGTATGGACAGCCGGCCACTGATGGCTGCAAGCAAGCATGTTGATCTGTTTCAGATGCAGCTGTGAAAAGTAGGTAAACCCTTGCCTTGCACCAGCTCCAGCTTTAATTATTTAGATAGCTCTCGTCATTTTACCAATACATACAGAAAGTCAGCATACTTACTGAAAGTTTAGATAACTGACTGGACAGAGGCTCAGGAAGTAGAAGCTTTTACTGCTCAAGCACGAAGTTCTGAATTCGCAGTCAGCACCCACCTGAATGCTTGTTGTGGCTGAGTGTGTTTGGCCCATAACTCCGGTGTTGGAAGGGGAAGAAAGAGAAGGGTCTCTGGGTTTGCTAATGCCAACCTTACTCCATATATTCTTAGAGACTTCATCTCAAGAGCATAAGGAACAGAGTGATAGGAAGATACCTCATGTTCTTTACTAGTCTCTGCATACATACATGGGTCTGTGTGCTCTCTCTCACTTGCTCACTCTCTCTCTCCCTCTTCTCTCTCTCCCCCCACACACAAACAAGTACATACACAGCTCACACATATATACTGTTCATATTTATGAAACTCACATTCACACAAAAACATAAATAAAAAATAAGTACAAACAGATAAAAAATAAATTGAGTAATCTAAAAATCTTCATGAAAATAACCATACTAGCATATTTTATTTTTCTAGTTATTCACAATGATGGGGCTGTCCTTGAACCCCTATCTTTCTACCACAATCTTCCAATCATTAGAATTACATGATATTTTGTAATTGAGTATTATTGTACTGGATTGATAGCAAGGCACTTTCTAATTAATTTTTTATGAAAAAACTAAGTTGTGATTAGTTTTATGTGCTGACTGGGTTGAGAGATTCCCAGATATTTGGTAAAGCAATACTCCTTGATGTGTCTTTGAAGGTATTTTGAGAAGAGGGAACATGTACATACACACACACACACACACACACACATGCGTGTGTGTAATTTACATATGTAAAATATATATGTATAATACATGACTTTGATATATGTGATTTTATGATCATGCATATATAAATTTATATAAACACACACACACATATATATATAGAGAGAGAGAGAAAAGGGATGTTTTAAGGAAATATAAACATTTCTTTAAGTGCACTAAATTTACCATTCTTGGCTTCCCAGTTAGCTTCAGCACTATCAGTTTGAGCCCTGACCCTTCGAGCTATTCATGAGGCATTCTTTTCGCCCAACAATGCCATGCACAATCTGTAAAAAAAAAATGTAATAACTCTATAAGTGATGCAAAAACCAAAACAAGTGATTTGTACCACTCACTAGAGTTCATTGGTTGCAGTATTCCAGATTCTGAGTTTTACTGTCACCAATCACATTGTTAATGCTATAGTGAGCAGATAATTTGGACCACAGTCCAACGTGCCTTTGAGCAAACTTGTAGGTCTATAAACAGAAGTGCACTATGTGCACAACACAAAAGCCCTTCCTATCCTGGCCAAGACCAAGTGAGTTAAATGAACCATGAGTTTTATCCTTAGTTTATTCAACATAAACCCGGGCATTGCAGAAGCTTGGAAACTAATGTGACAAATAGCAAGAAGGAACACAGAACCAAGTGCTGCACAGAGGGTAAAGCGCACACTCTCCTAATGAGGGAGAAATATTCAAGAGCTTTTTAAATACGTTTCTTTTTCCGGTAAATATCAGAAAAAGAAGGGTGGCATCTGAAAGTTCTATCCCAGGTGTATGTACAGGCAACACACACACAGAATTACTTGGTTTTCTTACAACTAACATAGAGAAGCATACACAGGTCTTCAATATACTATGGCATCCTTGGTTGGAAGAAAAAGTACTGATAAGTCCCAGGTTTAGTTCAGACAAAGTAGTTAGATCCATCTCTTGCCCACAAAATGAAACTAAAATTTCTGTAGGGAAATATGCATATTCTACTTGAAATGTAAAAAGAAAAAGCAGACCGCTTAGGGGTGCAAAGTGTTGGGAATAACAGCATGTAACATATGACCACATATCCCCAACAGAAAATGATACTCATGGCTGGGAAAGAACACAGGAACAGTTGTCCAATGATAGCCAATGAAAGTAGCTAACCCTAGGCTGTCCTTTCAAATCTCAAACAAGATACACATGGCTAGCCCAGTAGGCTTCTTCCTTTAATATGTTAAAGATACAACCAGGAGATGAATGGTACCCAGTGAAACCACAGGCAGACTGTGGAAGGAGTTCGTCCCTTCTTAAGACTCTACCTTGCACAGACCATCATGAGTAAGGTGATTCTTCAAAAAGCACCAGAGAATGTCTCTCAACTATGTTCTGGGATGTCATAGACCATTCGTGAAGGAGGTAATGCACAATAGTTCTTGCATTAGAAAGCATCTCGTTCCTTATAGGTAAAATGTTCTCTTTTTTTAAACAGCTCCAAAGGGATGAGGCAGAACTCCAGACACACCTGATGAGCTAAACAGACTGGAACAAGCAAAACCAAAAAGTCCCACAAATTTAACCAATCATTAGAATATGAGTTCACTAAGGTGGGTTGAGATCTCTACACTGAAGTTAAATATCAGAAGAAAAGGGAGAGGGAGAGGAGAAGAGAGAATGGAAGGGGGGGAGAGAGGAGGAAAAGTATAAAAGCCAGCTTGACAGTGAACCATGGAAAGAAGATAAATGATGTAAAGCTATTAAAACATTATTGTGATCTACTTCTTCTCCTATGGTGGTCACTGAGCCTTGTGGGGGAGAAATGTTGACATAGATGTCCCATAATCAGCTGTGCACTCCTATGATACTATCTGTACTGTGGCCATTTGTGCAATTCTGGGTTAATAATTATCTACGGCACAAAGAAATTTCTCTGATGAAGTATGAGAGATGCACTAATCTATGGGTATAGAATGTGAATTTAGAGATAAGTTTGTAGCAAAGTCCAGAATAACAGTAATAAGTTCACTCCTTGACCCTGTGAACTTCTATATCATGGGCTCTTGGCTAGATTTACAATACCAGACATGGGTTTCCTTTTTAAATCCAATCAGAAAGGAGTTTGTCACCTTTATAATGGCTGTGTCACTAACACACCTATGGCCATTTCTCACTATTCTAGTAATTAACAGAGTTCAAAGGTTCATAGTTGAGTAATACTGCTGATAGCTTTTTCCCCCAGACAGCCTACACAGTACCTCCTTATATTGTGAGAAATAACCAATGGAGAAGAAACTTCTAAGTCAGTACCAATTTGATCTTTCCATGTCCTATGACTAATGCATATCGTGTCTACAGCAAGAGTGTTATCATCAATTTGGGCAACCAAGAACAATGGCAATGGCCTCTATTATTTGGGAAGTCTTCAGGGTATCTCTGAGAACAACCCAAGGGGAGCTACCCCACACCTAGAAGAGGGGCAGAAAGATTTTAAGAGATGAGGTCAGGAACAACTAGAGCTAAATAATGTTTTCTGACCATGGTGTTAACTCATTAACTCTCAGCAGCTGTGATTGCCTAAACAATCCCTGCACAATATCAAAGCAAAGTTCTATTAAGGAAGGGTAAGGGGTTGACAGTCCCCTACTCCTAACTGAGGACAGTCAGTGGTTTCTTGAGGAGTGATACAGTTTTAAGGATGTGGGTCACTGTTAGGTCAATCATGCTTTAATGATTGTGCCATACCTCATACCCAGGAATATATGGAAAAACAAATAGAACTTTGTGCAAAGAAGAAGGAGAAGGAGAAGGAGAAGGAGAAGGAGAAGGAGAAGGAGAAGAAGAAGAAGAAGAAGAAGAAGAAGAAGAAGAAGAAGAAGAAGAAGAAGAAGAAGAAGAAGAAGAAGAAAAAGGAAGGCAACAGAAGATGCAAAATTGAGAGATCTTGGAGGAGTTACAAGGAGGGGTGAATATGATCAAAGCATATACACAATTCTCAAAGAATTAATAAGATATATTAAAGCAAATGTATTGGATGTTCTCTAACATGGGGATGGCACAGTGGGGCTAGGGCCATTCACTGTCTCAGCATCTCTTTAAGGAGGTTTTGCATAATAAGATGAGGTCAGAACAATTAAACAAATAATGGATACGGAAAAGCTTCTTCACCTCCCTAGAGAAGAAAAATCTGGAAATGGGCAGCACCAGGGTCACTCGCTGGCCTGATTAAAATGGTTGCAATGTCAGAAGCTGGCCTGATTAAAATGGTTGCAATGTCAGAAGCCATCCCCATATCACAAAAAGAACGTAATGAATGTACTTACAGCCCAAACTACTGTTTGCTGTCTCCCTCCTCACCTTATAGAAACATACATAAATGGTCAAATGTAGCAAGTATAAATAATGTCTTCCTCAATCTAGGCCAGTAGAAAATGAGAGTAAGTCCACAAAGAGTATTTCACAATAATTTTCTACTATTAATTTGAATATTTTGCTTTATTTTTTATTAAATTTTACTATTGCAATTTTCATTAGAGATATTTTTCATTTAGACATTTTATTGCTTCTTTTTTATTCTTGCTTAGGTAAAATATATAAGCAATTATCTAGATGTAGACCTTTTAAAATTTGAATCTTTTACTATTTTGAAGACTTCTGGTCTAAATGCTTATGTTCTTTTAGTTTTGCAGAATATATTTGTGAGTTTTTTCTGTAATTGTCTATTTTCTCAGATTTTGTTTTTTGAGATCCCATTTTCCTATTCTGTTTTGTCTTCCTTTGGTTTGCTTTTCTTTCAGGCTCTTCTGGAAAGGTTATCTGAGTATTTTGCTTTCCTCTATTATCTTCTGTGTCTTTGTACTTTTCTCAATTAACTCCCAGATGAATACATATGAGCATCTGGCATTTTGAAGTCTGACAATCAATATCAAAAGTATAATTTATGGGAGGAGAAACAAGGTTAGAATAAAGACAATACCTTTCATAATATCTTTGCCAATAATGCTGATTGGATTAACTGTGTAGTAAGTAGAGCAGCAGTTTCCATGAATAGTGAAATGATTGCTATGCCATCAGAGGGCATCAGCAGCCTTTACTAGGACCCCACCAGCTCTCTACTAGACACTGCTGATGGATGAGCAAGACTCTGCCCCTGACCTCAAAACTTGGAAGCTTAGCATTTATTTTATCCACCCACTCTTTGCCTTTTCAAGACATGCTAGGCATTGAGTTAGGCTCCTAATTAACTGCAATGTAAAGAATATCATCACTAGTTTCTACAAATCTTACTATTCACTTCATTATCTACTTGAACACTGCCTGTCCAGACAGGAATTTGTGTCCTTTTTTCCACCTTCATTCAAAATAATACACTAGTAGTCTGTCATTTCCCAATACTTAACAACTCACTAAAATCATTATTCTGGGGCTGTGGAGATGTTCTAGACCGCAAAGTGTTTGTTGGGCAAGCATGAAGACCTCAGTTCAGAATCCCAGTACCCATTTTTAAAAAAATAGGTACTTAAAATTCCAGTGCTGGAGAGGCAGAGACATGAGGATTACCGGGGCTTTGGAACTTGCTGTATACCCAGTCTAGCCAGATAAGTAACTTCCTGGTTAGTGAGAAATACTGTCACAAAAAAAACAAGCTGAGGGCTCCTGATGTCAACATCTGGCCTCATAAGCATGTACACATGTGTGCATGTACACCTGTAAAAACATGTGCACATGTGTACAAACACATACAAGTATGATAAAATCAGCATTCTCAACTATGAGTCTAGGGGCTATCACTTTTTCACCAAAGGATAACCTTGTTTTATCCTAGCAAATATGTCACTCTATTTTACTGTATACATTTTGCATCTAATTTTATCCTAGGACAGGTGATGAGGATGAAAAAGAAAAAGAAAAAAAACTTCTCTGTGTCACCTCTTGAAATCACAGTTCCTTATTCCAATCACTACAATGTACCACAGAAATGCTGCACTGAAGACTAACATGAAACAAACACAAACCACCACAGAGCAAGACCTTAACATCCAACTCACAAAGTGCTGTGCCCCTTAGCAAGCAGCCTTTTGCTCTCAGGAGCATTCAAACCAGAAGTGAACCTCGCACGTGCTACAATACCAAGACCACTCTTGGCAGAAATACAATTTAAAAAAAATGTCTCTGGAAATCATTCTCATGTGAAGGAAACACAAATCTAAAATTGATGAGAAAAATAGCCTCCTTAAAAGCCTAATGGCATTGGGAACCAGCCTAATGCCATCGACATGGGAAGAATCAAGTAAATTAGATTACATCCATCAGTCGAATATCATGTCAACCCGAAAAGTGGTCATGTAGAGCAGTATTGATCGATTTGAGAGGATATTCATTAAATTTAGAAGAAAGATCAGGGCTTCCAGTAGTATGGAAAGAAGGGTCCTATCATAAACCGTAAGCAAAACAGGAAGGAAGCAGAACTTAGTTGGATCAACAAATTGAGTTAATGATGTACACTGAATTGTTTCCTGATTTTTCTTTTTCTGAACGTCTAGTAGTTATAGCTAGTGTCTATGTTATAGTTAAAGTACTTTTATAATATATGGCTTCTATGTGGTATTGCAGAGGCATCTGAGTATGATAGGCCAGCTTTGAGTGGAGGGTCTGTAAACTGGGACAGCATTTACAGTTCCGTAGTCAGGACATTTGAAAAAAAATCCTTTTGCCATCTGTGCCAAATTCTCTGAATTTAAAACTCAGAAGTCTGTAACAGTATAAGAAGAATTGCATGTGTGCATACATGTTTATCAGGACATATTCAGAGGACAGCCACAGATATCTTTGATCAGATGTGGTCTACATTTTACTTATTTATTTATTTATTTGGAGGGGTATGGGGGTCTCACACAGGCCTGGAACTTGCCAAGTTGGCTAGCTGGCTAGGGAGCCTCAGGAATATACTTGTGTTCCTCTCCACTCCAGTTCTGGAATTAAAAATGTGTGCTAGCATGCCTGGCATTTTTATGTGGATTCTGGTGATCAAAGTCAAGTCCAAGTGCATGCAAGGCAAGTACTTTCCCAATCTCATATCTTCTCAGATCTATAACTATAAAATTTGATTGAAGGAATTTTTGGAATTGAATTTTTAGTTTAGCATACAAAGTAGTAGTCCTCATTATGCCATTATCACACATATGTGCTATTATGTGTTCCTACCCATTAATGGGTTCTTAAAGCCATATTACACTTATACTACACATACTCACTTTCTTATTGATGCTATAACCTTCTGTTCTTAAGCAGCTCAACTGCAGAAACAGTACCTTTTAGACAGAGCACTCAAATCAGCATATGAAATTCCTATCTCACCCTTATTGGACAAAACATCACAGAACATACACACCCTATAGCCCAGAGGCTCAATCACCAGGTTTAAGGTGTTGTTGGGATGGAACCCCCCCAACTCTTAAGTGAATTAAGTGAACCTCACTTCATGCACATGTTGACTTTTTAATTTGGATGTAGATAACCAAGATGGCTTTGAGAAACCAGGTATAGAACTTCAATGCCTAACAACTAGTGACAATATTTGTAGAAAACAAAAAGCCAGTTTTCTCTCTTTCAGTCTGTGAAAGTGTGTAAACTAGATGTGTTGATATTGTGCACATCTGCATAGGTAGAAGAATGCAGACTCTTTCTAGGGTGCCCAAAAGGAACTTCTGGCCAGGTTTAGAAATTGAAAGACCAAACCATTTGAGACACAAAGACAAGGAAAACAGATTCAGGGGGATGGGAACAGAGAAGCCTGGAAGGCCAGCCTGCCCATGTGGAGACCAGCAGTCTGAGCTGTGCCTTAAAAGTAGCCAGATTGCAGTATAAGGAAGCAGGCCAGAGGCACGTCCTCTGATTGTCAAGCAGAAGAATGGCAGGATACAAACAGCTTTTGGGGAAGCTCTGCCTGGCTTTGGTGTGCAGGATGGGAACCGAATGCAGAGAGTATTGGCTGAGGACTCATCCAAGAGGCTAGTGCAGTAATCCGGTGTGAATGAGGCTATAATAGCAGCAGAGACCACGTGCTAGGCTAGGTGGAAATGGATTTCACTTCCACTTCTATTTATGTTTCTGGACTCGAGTGAAACAGGGAGTGTGGCGCTGCTGGAGCTCTATTGCAGGATCAGACCATGTGCATTTGCTCACCAGAGCTCCGGAGCTTGACACTGAGTCGCCTCACAGATGGCATGAGAAGAAGGATGCCCAAACAGCAAGATTCTAGAACTCACAAGGAAACAAAGCATGCCTTATTTTTCCCAAAAAGTCCACACATTTCATTTATACTGTAGTTTCTCACTAGGAGAAACCCTGGATTAACAAAGCTTTTGAAGAATGAGAATTAGCATTGCTTCCCAACAGTGACTGAACCTCCTTCCTATTTTTCCCTGAATCTTGTATAAGCAAAAAGGTGACTGAGCATAAAAAGTAGAGGGACGTTTATGTTCCTACGTGAAAGAGGATTTCAGTCAAATTTGATTTTCAGAAGTGATATTTATTTTAAAATATATTTACACTTAAATCTGAAAAGTCAACAGAATAATAAATTATTTGAACCAAACTATAGTAATTTATGAAATCAGAAATTCAAAACAAGGTACCGAGCCAATCCACAAACACTTGGAAAAACAAAACAAAACACGCACAGCGTGGTGTAATAACAATACGGTCTTTTCCTGAGTATTGTTTTCTGGAACAGGACTAGAGTTTCAAAATGAATTAGACTTGTTAGTAGCACAATGTTCTACACTTACACCCTCGTAAATATTTTTGTAAGATAAAACTGAATAATAGAGGTATTTTGCTCACTAAACCTCTCCCTGTCCACAACTGCAGGCTGACCTCTAACTTGCCTGAAGCTGAACAAACAATGCTTGTGGCGTTTGCATCTGTCTCTTCCAAAACACCTTCCTCTTTAGAGCTGCTGTGGATGACTGCTTCCTCTAACCTAGTCTCGGTTGTGCCAAGCCTGAAGCTGCTGATGGTTTCTTTTTCCTTTCCTTCACAGCAAACTTCTGAGGCCAGCTGAGAGCTAGCCCTTTTCTGCATGGCCAGAACATGGTCTGTAATGACGCCCCCACGGGTAAATCTGGAGAATAAGGCTTATGCCAGGGCAACTATGCTGGGCCACATGAAGAGCTGGCACTTAGAAACTGGGAGCTGGCTCCATAAGTGAAGTGTTGATTATGTGAGGACCTGAGTGTATCCCCAGCACCTACTCACAAAACTGGCCAGGGCAGCGCATGCCTGTCACTCCAGCACTAAGGTGGTGGGGACAGGTAGATCCCTGGGGCTTGCTAGCTAACAAATCTAGTCAAATTGGGGAACACCAACTTCAGTGGCCCTCCTGGTCTCAAAACATGTGATGAAAAACAATAGAGGAAGACGTTCAATGCCAACCTCTGACCCCGCCCATATATTCAGGGGCATGCACTGTATACTCACACATACAAAACAGCAAACACACAAAAAATGCAATTTCCAATAATTTCTTTACTGTCTCTTCTACCTTCCCCTCTCATTTCTGAGCTATTCTGAATAATATTTAATGGCTCTCTGCTACATGTAAGCAGAAGAGAACAGTACATTGTCCAAAGAGAATAACTTGAAGAATTACTAGGCACCGAAGATGTTTTCATTGTTTCATCACTAACGTGCTGAAGGTGTTTGGCATTCCCAGGGCATCAGTTTCTTTATTGTCAAATGGGGGAGTTGAGAATGGTACATGACTGTCATTCTCTGGCTCATGAAGCATCAGCCTATATAGCAACAAACTGGTGGGAGTTTGTGTCTGTGTGTACCTTGATCATGTGTTATATCCAGGTTATATCTGAGATTAACAAGCTAAATGTCACCACTTAGCATCATTATTTTGTTTCCAATAAGGAAAAATATAAAGCAGAGATGAGAAAATGGCTTCCTTAGTATAAAGAGCTTGTCATGCAAGCCTCAGGAACTAAATTTGGATCACTAACACTGAAGTAAAATGCCACGGTGCCCCTTTGAAAAACCAGTACTGGAATGCATGAATAGGAATATTCCTGGAGATTGTCAGCCAACCAGTGTAACCCAATAAGCTTCAGGTTCAATGAGAGACCCTAGCTCAAAAATTAAAGTGGAAGGAGGTCAAGGAAGATGGAACATGTTGATCTCTGGCCCCCGCACACATATCCAGTCTATCATATGCACAGGAGTTCACAACCACACAAGCATGGACAGTCACACATACAGGTACAAATATAACAAGAATGTTTCTGGTCTAGTTAAGGGGTCCATCTCTCTCCTTTCCTCCCTCCCTCTCTCACTTCCTCCCTCCTGGATAATGTATCAACCTTTGCCATATGAGAAGGAGAGACAGGGTGATGTTTCTTAAATGTGACCATTTCTTTACCCAGGCACTCTGAAGCACTAGTGTTATCCAACAAGAGATTTCCAAGCTTCCGCGCAACCCAGAAGCATCAGGTGTGGGCAGCATTCCATGCTGCATGGCATTCTATTTATGGAGATCTGTGTTGTAAAGGTGGGATGTAAATTCAGGTCCATATGCTAGGGAGAAATCAGATGTTCCCAATGTGTCTCCAGGACTATTTTTAAAATCACAGCTAATAATTTACCGACTGACACTCCGAGGCTTGCTGGATCTAAAAATAGCTGTTCCGAGCTTTCCGATGGCAGTCAGGGAGCAGGGCTGGGACAGTGGGAAACCTCCATCTACTAAAATCAGAAGCGCCAAGAAATTCGGAATAAAATTGAATCTAGCCACTCAAGATTTGATTCTGAAAAGACAAGTTTGACAGCTGATTCTTCATTAATCAAGTTTATAGAGATGTTTTAAGGAGAGAAAGAAAGTGATAGGGACCCTGACATAATCCTTAGGGTTTAAGGCTGAGTCTAAAATTGTATTCCATACTTCTTCAGGGGCCGTTTCACAGCATCAGGGAGCCATCCAAACAAATGGCTCACTTAGGCCTGACAGCTGACCCTCTGCTCAGCTGGTGAGCACCTAGGTGGGGTCAGGGCTGCTGGTCACCAGGGAAGGGGGCAGCTCAGCCATAAGCAGTCTTCACAGGAGGCTTCTCCCAGGGTTCTGACACTGAGCACTTTTCACCAATCAAATTAAGTCTAAAGGAGACAAAGAGGCCATCCGTTCTCTCTCCCCAAAGCAGACCACCCGTCATTCAGCCCTCTCCCAGTACTGGAAACAGTTCTGGGTCTGAGGAATTTTTTTCATAGCTGACATGTATTTCTCTAAAGCATTGAAATTTCTTTGAGTGCTGAAGCTTGACTTGTTAAGGAACATTTGATTAACATATGTATGGAAAGCACATCCTAGGATTACTTAAATGCTAGAATAGCTCATTGAACTAGGAAAAATCACCATTTTTCTTTAACTTTGCCACTTCTTTGTGTGACTTTCCTCTGATCATTTCTACCTACAATATTATGCTACTCTGTCCATCTGTTTGTCTACCTAATCCATTACTATCTATCTACCTACCTACCTACCTATCTACTTATCATCCATCTATGTATCTATCAGCTATTTATCAGTCATCTCTTAGCCAAATATCATTTATCAGCTAGTTATCAGGTATCTATATTATCTGTTATCTATCATCCATCCACATATCACCTACCTACTTACCTATTTATTATATATTTATCTGCTTAAAATCTGTCTAGTATCTATGTAAACATCTATCTATTATCTACCTACCTATTTATCTAATTATCATCTGCCTATCAATCTTTTATTTATTCTCTATTTTTAAATTTTTCTTAGGGTGGGAAAGAAAGCATTAAATTCTCTAGTCGATGCAACTGACAAAAGTGTACACCTTCACCAATAAGCATAAGTGGCAGTGTTTTCTGTGCTTCTATTAATTTTCTGTATCAAACTAAATTGAGATTGTAGATAAATATGGAGCACATTTGAACGTAAGAAAACACCTCTCTCTCACTCAATCTCTCTCTCTCTCTCTCTCTCTCTCTCTCTCTCTCTCTCTCTGTCCATCCACAGTTCAGAAATAAAGGAAGGCCTGTGTACCCTGCGGGGACTCCAGACTGCCTGGCTCCCTTCTCCATCGCATCCTTTCAAGGGTGATTGAAGACATTGGCTTGTGCTGTATGTTTTGCTGGGTCCAGAGAAGTCTAGTTCCTGCAACTAGATTTCTCCCAGACTCTGAGATCAGTTGTGCAAGTCATGCTGAAAGAGCTTTCAAATGGGAAATTCATGACTTCTGGTGCCATTCCACATATTTCTGTTTACTTTCATTCAAATGGAGAAAAATGAGAAAGCAAAGCAAACTTGTGTTATCAAACTGTATTAGAGCTAAGAAAATGATACCAATGTATTAGATTTTATAAAGCTGCCCTCCAAGAGGTTAACACTGAATCTAAGTCAGTTACAAAGACTATGAATAATATCATATTTTACTGATGTAAAAAAATCATATAATTGTCTAAGAAAATATATATGCAGATTTATATAATGTTTACAGTACTTTTGAGTGTTACAGCTTGAAAAAAATTTCACGGTGGTTGATTTTCATTGTATGCAAAGTTTCTTTATTTCTTGTCATTTTTTTCCCTTTGCTGTGTGTTCTTACTGGCATTGTTCAACTTTTTTTTTCAGTAAAAGTTTTGGTACAGAACTCTGAGGATGTATTGTTATTTTAAACTATATTCCTATTAAGTTTTACTCATAGTCTTTTTCACAGAAAGAAATGTTTTCCGTCATAAGAAATTACATTACCCAATAGTAGTAACGTTTCCTTTCCTGGCCAGAAAATAGCACAGAATGTCTCACTTGAAATTAGTCTTCCTTTTAAAAGGTTTGTGTAAAATGCCTGAGATCCTACTTCAGTCAAGCTCACTTTCTAAGCCTACATGGAATTAACCCATTCTAAAAATAATTTAACAACAATACAAAACCTTAATGTAGACCGAGTTCACATATCAAATACATGGGTCTTCCACCATAACAACTGTCTCCAAGATGGATTCGTATGGACCCAGATGAACTTTCAAGTGAAAAGAGTAAGAAATCATCCCATAAAGTCATACACAAAAAGCCAGAATCCTGTGGAGACACCCCTGCATGATGGATTTGCATTGTATAGAGATGACAGCAGGAGGTGAAAGAGATACCCTCCTGCAGGAGAACAGGTGCTTGGAAGGCACTCCTGCCCAACCTCCATGGCCTTTGGGAGGATGGGAGGGAGGGGCCTGACTCATGCTATGGCCACATTGTCATGTCAGTCACCTGCTCAAGGCTCTTAGCAAAGAACCACGGGCTCCATGATTCGATGTCCCCACATGTGCTTTTTATATTATAACTGACTGCACCATGAATTCAATAGATCTCTTCACCATGTGGTTCCTTTAATAAAGCCATTTTGAGAACCAGAGAAAAATCTTACTCTATTGAAGGCAATGTCCTGTAAGAATATTTCTAGATATTTCAAAGGAAGATTATAAATTCATCCCACAAATAGATACAAATTTTTTTAAACCTTAAAAAATAAAAGACATTTAACTGGAAAGAGGTCTTTTGATGTGGCCCAAAATGTTACATTGTCCTATCAGATCTTGTTTAGGACAGCAATTTTATTATACAGGGTTCTAAACAGTCCAGAACAGGTGTCAGGCTTCAGCATAGGGTTTAAAAGCCTTTTTTGGTTTACAAAAAAGGAAAATAAATAAACCAGCCAAACAAACAAAATTCATAATGAAACCTGAGGAGGTTGCTCAGGTCACAGAATGGTAGAGAGTGAAGAAAAAAAAGTCTGCTTTCCCGGTGCCCAGCAAGCAGCACTTGGTGTACTGACCAGCAAGCCATTTGATCTTTAACATGCACACTCTCAGGGCTGTGACTGCACTAAGACATGAGTAAGAGTGCTCATCCAGAAGGATTAGGTTCCTCATTCTACCAGGAGATGTTTGGAAACATCTAGTGATAATTTGGATTTTTTAAATTAAATCAAGACTCTCTGGCCTCTAAAACATGGAGGCCTACAGGACATAAGACAATCTTCAATAACAAAGAATTATCTGACGTGTAATGTCAGCTACAGCAGTCAGTCCTATTTGAACTATTTGGAAAATGCTTTCGACAGAATATTTGCTACCTCCTCAATATTCATATGTTGAAATCCTAATCTTCAAAATGATGGTTTTAAAAAGTGGGGCTTTTGAATGGTTATCAGGTTATATATCAGAATGGAACCTATGCTCTCAGAATAAAGGCCAGGTATATACCTCCCATCATGTCAAAGACACACACACACACAAAATCACCATCAAAGAACCCGGAGGTGGAAACAGGAGGAGGGCAGTAGAGGACTTGTCTGTACTTGCCTAGGAGTACAAGTCCAAGTATGATTCCCAGTCCAGAAAGAAAATACAAGAATAAGAATCAGAAAACAGGTTCCCAATGAACCATTGTATCTGCCATCCTTGATCTTGGAGTTTCCACCAATGAATGCTGAATCACTTCACTTTTTATGGTTTAACTCATACCCCAATGATTATCACACCATAAATGGAATAAGACAGAAATCGTGAAGAGCTCAGTTGTTGGAGTGCTTGCTTAGCATGTAGGAAGTTCTGCATTCCATCCCCAGCACACACTAAACATAAAACAAAAACAAAACATCTAGATGTGGTGGCACTTGTCAATATCCCAGTGCTGTAGAGGTAGAGGAAGAAGAATGAGAAGTTTAAGGTCATCCCTTGTAACATAGTGAGACTCTGTCAAAAAGGAAGTTGGAGGGAAGGAAGGAAAACAGGAAGAAAAGGAGGAGGGAGGGTAAAAAGAAAGAATGATGGAATGGTGAGAGAAAGAGGGAGGGAGGGAGGAGGAAATGAAGGGAGGAAAGAGAGACAGCAAGAGGCAAAAAAGAAACTCTAATAAATTAATATATTAAATGTATTAAATATACAAAAACTATATAATGTATTCAGGAAAAGTTCCTATGTGTATAATATTGGGCCTTTAAATTAATTCGAGCCATTGCTCTGGTCAGCTCTTACAAAGCATTATTTTCTTGACCGTTAAATCTGTTTTCATGAGAGTAGAAGACAGTGTGCCGAATGATGAACATTAACCTGCTGGTTTGCAAGTAGAATCTAGTAATGTGTGACCCGATGTAACCCCAGATACTGCCTCAGCCTCAGTTTCCTCATCTAGCTGAGTATTAATCACATCTACATCAGTGCCGCGGAGAGTATTAAGTAACCTGAACACATGTTGTTGTCTTACTCATAACCAGCCTTGCTACATCTTTGCTATAGTTTCTGATTGAGCCTCATACAGGAATCCTGATTGGCAGTGATTGAAAACTCAAACTCTCCAACAAGAAGAATCTAATAACATGGGGTCTTTTGAGTTGAATAAAAGTTCTAAGACGTTCTCAGAGATCTTGTATTTTTGTGTCTCCTCTACAAGTGGTAAAGGGAGGCAAGCTGGCATTTGGTAAGAGAACCCTGACCTGAAGAGGCTGGGGATATAAACCACACGTTCTCTCCAGGAGAAGGGCTCACTTCACCAGACAGCAGACTCTGTACTCTGCTGGACAAACCATCTGGTTCCTGATGAGTCACCGCCATGCTCCTATTTACTATCAGGTATGGAAGAGCTTATATTATGACATCATCCTTCAAACCTCATCACTTCGAAAATGCACCCAAGAAGAGTCTTAGACAGCTTACTTAGACATGAATTCTCTGTTCAACAGTTCTCCTAGTGGCATTGAATACTGAAAAAAAGAATGTTTTTCTTGTCATTTTCTGGTGTGATTCATTCAAAAACTTTACAAAAATCAAAGTGGTTGCCTGTGCAGGTTGATCTGTTCCTCGTGGTATTAGGTAGCACAATCCTGTGCAGACAAAAAAGAATGAATTATGCTATTTGAGTCACAGACCTCCTAATAGCTGTCTGTCTGAAATGGGACCATTGTGACTCACACAGCTGAGCTATGCAGAAACCCTGAGTGCGTACAGATACCCAACAGCCAGGAGACGACTCACAGGTACAGCAGGAAGTAAGTCTGGCTGTTCAAACAGAAGATGGCCTACATAAGATGAATGAGGTGAGGGTCCTCCACATATACACTTATCTTTACTTATCCCAATATCCCAATAAGTGTTTTCATTTCTCCTATCTTCAGGCAACATCTCTACCCTACAAGCTTAGATTATTATTAATTTGGGTAGAAATAACCTGTCTCCAGGCTAAGCTGCAAGGCACAAATTAAACAGCAAACCTGGGGACTTGGCTAGTTTACCAGCCCCCGAACTTCAAAGAGCTTCTGAAGAGCCTCTGCTGTTCCAGCTTCCAAAGTCCTTCAGGTTGTTTGTTTGCCTTATCCTAGGGGTTCCTGATCTTAAGACAGCCAGAGATGAGATTAGCTGATTTTGCTAGAGTTTGAGCCTTCACTTCAGGCCGTTATCAGCGACTCCCTGGAGGTCTGGAAGGGTTTCTGGGCTCCTAGACAACCACATGTCTTCCCATTGTCACAGTTCTTAAGTTGCTGGAATCCTAACCCACCAGGACTGTCTTTGGGGAGAAAGGCATGAAAGAGAAAAATGTTTCTTATGACATCAAAAGTGGATGCCACGGGGACAGCTAAAGGTTGGACGAAAGAGCAACTGGAATCAATTTTCTACTCATACAACACAATGGGGCCCAGAGGTAGTAAAGGAGAGAAACCCTTACTTAAGAGTAAAAACCAGGGACTGGGCAGGTGGCTCAGCCTGTGAAAGACTTGCATTACAAACCTGAGGCCCTGAGTCTGATCCCCAGAAGCATGTTATACAGACAAACGAAGACGGGCATGGTAGCACACACTTGTAATTCCAGAGCTTGGAATGTGCAGACAGAAAGAGACCTAGTTCTGGTTCAATAAGAAACCTGTCTCAATGGCATCTGAAGAATGGTGCCCAAGTGTCCTCCAGTTTACATGCATGTGCATGCACACAGAGAGAGAGAGAAAGAGAGAGAGTAACTATATACACAGAGTTACTTACAGAGACCCATTCAGACTCAGAAGAGGAAAACTCAAATTAACCGAAGATCAACTACAAAAGAATGGCCTTTGTTGAGATTTCTGCCTATTTGTGAAGTCGTCATCTCTTAGGAGGATCTTACTTCGAATTTCTTGGTTAGGGATCCACAGCTCTATATCTTGACGTGTGCCTACAGAGAGGCCATTTTTGCTGGGAACAAAGCACATTCTTCTATTTTGGTTTTTCCATTATTATGTTAATGTTCTTGATTGGTTGATCAAGTGATTTTTTTAAACTATTCTCCATCAGGGTAGTTTCCCATAAAAGGGAAATAGAATTCTCTATTATTCATCTTCATGAATGTCTAAAGCTAACTCATTTACTAAAAGGCAAACACCAAGACTGTTTCCAGCATGATGCTGTGCACATCACCTCTAGGATGTAATTAAACTAACAGAATGAGCTTCTCCCAGCAGGAGCAGACTTCCTGTCACAAAGGAAGGACCACAGTAGAGTGTTATGCAGGTGCCTGGGTTTCTCAGGAGCAAGGCAGGTCCTGCCTCTGCCCGTGGAGCTTTTTGCATTGTGACATTGCCATTTCCAACAGCAGAATACACTGCCTTTTAAAAGTCAGCCTCCCTAGAGAATGATAAAAGGAAAGTCAGCTGCTTCATTGCTGTTTGGTTCTGCTGTTATTGAAGCTATCTATTTTAATTATTTCAATCAATGGTATTATTATGTTTATTCTCTGGAACTTTAAGCAAATGGAATAATGTGAAAAAATCCAATAAATATGTGAAGGGAGATGAAAAACCTGGAACACTGTGTTTTCTAGACAAACAAACAACAACAACAAAAAAAAACAACAAGAAAAACAAAAACCAAGAGCAGCAGCATCTATGAGAGCTTGCTTGTCTCCTGCTGCCTGGGCTGGTGTTGCAGAAGTGGTTGGTCAGTTGGCTTTGTTTTATTGTGGGAGGTCAGCCTGAATTCCTGCTCCGCCATTGTGATTTCTTCAAATATTAAATATCTCCCAGTGATTGCTGTATTTGGCCATCTGCTTACCGCTTTGCAAATAGCAGTCTCGCAGACAATCCCTCGCTGAGCTAACCATACCTCTGCATCTTTGCTCTCCTACATGAACAACCGTGCTTCACGGGGCAAAGTAAAAAGCGAGCTGAGGAATGAAAGGGTCCTTGTGGGTCTCTATGTGTCTTCCATGTCAGGGCTAAAAGAAAACCCCACCCTTCAGATTTAAGGCAATAGAAGTACAATCTTACAGAATTTGCGGATGTGGCAAGGATGTGCATGGAAGTCTCTTGACACACATATGGAAGTCAGGAACAACTCTATGTTTTGTTTTTCAGGTACATCCATTTTTTTCTGGTGGCAGTTTAACCATGGCCTAGATCTTGCCAAATACACTAGGCTAGCTAACCAGCAAGCTCCAGAAATCCACCTTTCTTTGCCCCCCTCCCTGGGACTAAAAAAATGCATTGAACATGGCTGGCTTTTTGCATAAGTACTGGCGATCAAACCTGGTTCTCATACTCATAAAACAAGTGCTTTACCAAAGAAGCTCTCTCCCGGCCCCACACAGTCTTATTAATGATGTGTCAAGATTTCCATGCAGCACCAAAGGAAAACCATTCTCTTGCTGCCCCTACTGATCTTCTGTTTTGTTTTGGATTTTTTGTTTTGTTTTGTTTTTGTTGTTTGAGCTTTCTGTTTGTTTGTTTTTGCCATGGCAACAGCAAATTAGCTTTTGAAATGAAGGGAGCTTTACTTATGAAAGTGTAGTTTGTCATCATTAGTCGAAAGGGTGATTCTGAGAAGCTTTGTGCTAACAACCCTCTAACCAGGCTTAAATTTCTCAGAACCCCAGAGAACAAAATGACTCAACCGACCTCTCATTGCAGGCGACCTGCCGCATCTTTGTCCAGATAGCACCTCACAATAGGAGTCAAGTTCCAGCAATCTGCAGTTTCTAATATAGAAGGAAGAGAAGAAAGGAGGGAATGAGGAGGAATGGAGAGATGGAAACAAGGTGGGATGGAGGGAAACAAGTGAGGAGAGGAGAGATGTACAGAAAAAAATAGAAAGAAAAGAAAGGGAGCACAGAAGATAGCTTATTTAGCAAAGTCCACTGCTGTTGTTCAGAGACCAGGTCTCATGTAGCCCAGCTTTGTCAGAAACTGGCTGAGGCTAAGGATTATGGTGACCTGGAACTCCTTATCTTTTTGTTTTCACCCCTGGAGCTCCGGATCTTCAGGTGTGTGAACCATGATGTCGGGTTTTTAAGGTGACACTGAGGATCAAACCCTGGGCCTGTGATATGCTACACCAGCACTCTACCTACTGAGTTACATGCCAATGCAAATTAACATTTAGATATCAGTTACACAGGTGTAAACTGTGCTCCCAAAGCTTTCTCTCATAACAGAGTTAAGAGTATATTTTCAAAAGAGTGGCCAGTGGCCTAAGGAGAACCTGAATCTGTAGGCTATATCTCAAGCCTGCATATGGTAAAATAAAGGAGAGAACTTTGACAGACATCTCTTTGATATCTCTTTGATAGGACTAAGAGATGCTAGAGGATAAAGGGAAAGTGGTGAAAGTGTGAAGCCACAACCAAAGATGAAAAAATGTATTATTGTGATGGTCCCTGAGCTGGCTCCTAGTGACAGAAATTCTAGGCAAAGAGAAAGAAACATTTACATATCATGTTACCTCTGCCCTGACATTGCCCCAAGTCTTCCACTGTTTCTGGAGCTGAGAAGTTTTTATATAGCATACCCTGCCTCTTCCCTTTTCCTGTGAGTTACTTTCCTTGGGAGGAGACCTGGAACTCAAGATGTAACTTCAGACCAGTTTCAGATGCCAGCATCAAGCAAGAAATGAACTTAGAATCAGAGAGATTGCATTCTTTGTTGCTCTCCAAGTTTACTTAATTGAGATAGCAGTAATTTTTAAAAGATGCTTTATTTTGATCCCTAAATATGTTCTAGACAATTCTCAGTGATTTTAACAGGTTTTTAGGCCTGTTAAAGATCTTAGTAAATTGATGATAAAAGCTGCAGAAAAGAAAGAGACCTGTGGTATCATTCAAGATTTCCATCCCGAGCGAACATCACACTTCACCAAACACAGTTCGGAACTCAAAGAAAAATTGTTTTTGGAACCAATTATTTGGCCTTATTACATAAAACACCAAAGGCTAGTGCCAGCCAATATATTTTTTCTTAAAAAATAGAGAAACATACTCCCTTCTTTTCTCTCTTCCTTCTGCCTTTCCTTCCTTTCTATTATTTCTTTTCTTTATCTCCTTTTCCCTTCATTCTTCCTCCTCCTCCCTCCCTTCCTTCTCTCCTCTCTCTCCTCTATCCTCTCTCTCCCCCCTTTCTATTTCTCTCTCCCCCCTCTCTCTCTGTTTCTCTCTCTCTTCTTAGTTTTCATTTTTCTCCAACTTTCAATCTGAACTGCAAACATCTGACCACTTTTGACTTCCCCTGAACCTTCGTTGTCAGCTTGTGTTCCATGTGCAATTGAAGTGACATCTTCTTCTATTCACGACTTCTGCATTTGGTCTCAGACCTCTGGTTATGCATGAGGTTGTGGGAGAGAGAGTACACACGCCATTAACACAAAATCTCCTCTTATAGAACTTACTCCTCCCCCTAGAAGAGCCTCCAAATGAACTGGAGACCTCTATCAAGACTTGGTTGTCTCCCCTCTCTCCCTGCTGAAAGACACTGAGAGGACCTTGCTGGTTATGATGCAGTAAGTCACTGGAGTTACATAGAATTGCTCAGAAGCTGGTCTCAGCAATAAACTTGTTA
This sequence comes from Ondatra zibethicus, assembly GCA_004026605.1. Lineage (NCBI taxonomy): Eukaryota > Metazoa > Chordata > Mammalia > Rodentia > Cricetidae > Ondatra > Ondatra zibethicus. The sequence continues at coordinate 29,692 of PVIU01006685.1, forward strand.
CAGGAAATGAAAGACGGAACCCATGGTTTCAACCAAATTAGGGCAGAACTGAAAGTCTGCAAATAAAATTCACAGATCCTTAATCATAGCTTTCCCTCTACTCAGGCCACAGAAACGCACGCAGTTCTCTAAGAGACTTTTTTTTCAAGAGCTCTTGAGTCATCTTGGTTTCTGCCTCTTGATTTAGAATTGACTCCAAGAGCAATAAAATGGTAACTGCTCCATATTCCCCTGTTTTGCATGGAATGTACAAACTGTGAAGATGTTTATCCAGCTCTCAACTGGGGGACTATTTATGTGAAATAACCTGTTTCTACTTGGCATATGATCACCCCCTGGCATTCATATCACACACACAAACACACACACACACACACACACACACACACACACACACACACACACACACACACACGGTAATTGGGTGTTTGACACAGAGTCTTGCTGTATAGGCCAAACTAGCCTCAAACTCACTGTGTAGCTCAAGCTGAATTTGAACTCATGGTAATCCTCTTGTCTAATGCTCCCAAGTATTGGGATTACAGGGATAAAGTACCACACACAGAGTCTTCTTGAGTATTTAAAAAGGAAAAGGAAAGAAAAAAACCCTCAAATACAACATTTTGTGGTTTTTTTAGATGAAATATTTTAGGACTTTCCTCAGAAGTAGTTGGATGTAAGTTTAACAGTGTCTCTGTTAACAGGAATTCTAGGCAATAAATTAATAGACTTGAGGGCCAGAGAGATGGCTCAGTAGGTAAAAGTGGTACTGCAGAAGCTTAACCACTTGAGTTAGATCTCTGGGATCCACCTAAAAAGCCAGGCGAAGTGAAATACATTTGTAATCCCTGTACTCCTACAGAGAGATGAGAAAAACACCCTGAACTTTCTGAGAATCAATGCCCAAAAGTTCTCCTCTGCCCTTCACTGTGCCTTGTGGCATATATGTGCCCGTACTCCATGCATCTCATGTACACACACACACAAATAAATAAGTAATAAAATGTGAGGATTGACAAAGTTATTAGAAACTGAAGACTACCTAGATTGAACAACAGAGTTTCAAGCCAGCCCATTCATGCAAACTCCCTGTTTCAGGTGACTGAGCCTTTTACTTGGGGACTCTTATCTGCCAATTCAATCCAGATAAAAACCATGGGTGTATGTGCAGGCAATTTTTTTTTGCAACTCCCTAGACATTCATTTTTTCATTTTTAGCCTTTCTGAAAAACAGTGGCTCCAATACATAGGGATTTCTGCATTGTGGAAGAGACTGATCACTCTTGGCTTTTTATCTTTTCTGGAAAGCTAAGAGTTACTTTGGGGATCCCTGGAGCCTGACACTGCCTTTCAGCATGAATGCCTTGTGAACCAATAGCAGAGTTCAAACCTGTAATTTGCATATGGTCCTCCCACTAACCTGCTCTTCCTTGTATCAAGATTTTGTTTGTTCATTTATTTTTCTCTCCATTGAGAACACAGCAAGTTGGGGCACTGCAAACGTGGAGAAACTTCCAAGCCCCAGCTTGCAGGGTTATAAACACACCATGTAAAATATTTATCGTGTCAATATGTTTTAATAAGCATTCATTATTTATTGGGCCTCTGAGTGCTTAGGCAATACTACAATTAACTTTGCAGATTTGATTGTTTTTGATTGGAGGTCATTGGAAGGCAAGCTTGTTCTTGTCTTAACAGAAGCAGGCAGGGCAGTAAGAAAGATGGGGGCCTGAGAATGTTTGGGCAAGTCAAAAATTCTCTGAGAAATGGAAACACTAATAGTTTCTGAGTTGAATTAACCATGAGATAAAATAACATTTGTGAAAGCAATATCAAACTACCTCCCAAACAAATTATTCCAGGAATAAATTAATCTCTCTGATGTTCATCTGCATAAATAATACAATAGAGTTGTCACTTCTGTGTTTGTAACTCATTGGGCTCAAAATCCTAACACATTAAACTGAACCTGTGTCAGAAGGGCAGAGAGTGGCACTTTACAGTAATATTTGCTCCTATTTAGTTACAACCATCCATGACATTCTTTTCTCTGAATACATCTTTCTTTGCCTCTAGAACAATTGTATTCTATAAATATTGAAGGAGAGGTAACTGATACTTGCTGAGTGTATGTATTATATAATTTCAACAATGTTTTGGGAAGAAAGAATTTTTTAATACTCATATAATGCATTAACAACCCAGATAGGTCAAGAGTGGCTGGTGCCACACCAATTAGAACACAGGTCTACAGCCCCACATTACTCTGTTCATCCATCCATAATGTCCTAGGAGATAAGACATTACCCAACAATATATATTTAGAAGGATACTCCTTGCATTTCTATCACCCTTGTCAGCAGGGTTCTTTGTGTTTCAGGAAGGTGAAGGGTGTGGTGTCTCCTTGAACACATACCTAGGAGGTTAAATCCTGGGGAATCCTGTCAGGCTGCCCTTGCTAGAGCTTCACTGCTTTTCCCAGAACAGGGATAATGAGCATTGAAAGTACAGATGATCACTAGACGGTCACACCCAGGTACCCTTCTTCTGACTCACAGACCACTGTAGGGTGTGAGGTGTGGTGAATCACCACATTCCTCCTCAGTCATCCTCCACAGACTGGACTCAGTGGCTTGGGAAGCATGTCTAGGAACATTTATCCTTGGAGAGACGCATTGAGACCCCAGGTAGTCTGCAGTCTAGCGAGGTCATGGATATTAGCAGTTACAGAGAGATCTGAGTTATAGAACTATAGTCTGACATACAATTCAGGAGAATTGGAATATTTGAGCATGAGAGAATTCAGTCTCAAGTGTAATCAATAGCCCTTATCTTCCCAGGTGAAGGCAAGGCAAAATATGATTCCACAAAATTGGCAGAGTATGTGGTCATTGTAATAAAAGTACCAAAAGCCTTGAACTTCTGGGCTTTTCTCACAGCTTGCTGAAAAGGAAAAATAATTTTTATGTAAATTATTGGTTTCTTCTGTTTTATTGCTGAAATGTTGCAAATGACTGATCATTGCTAACTACACAAATCTTGCTGGTCTCTCATATAGCCACTGTTAGTGATCTGTGCTAGGAACTGGATGGCCTAGCTCAATAAACGTTAGCCAATTTTACAAATGTATGGACATTAGCCATAGCCCTTTACATTTGTTGAACAAAGACAAAAAGGCAGGGTCCTCTCCTGTGTTTTCCACACTTTCGTTAGACAAGAAACCAATTTACTTGCTTTATCCAGCTTCTTGTCTGGGTTGCTGTTATCTGTTCTTGCTGCCATTGCAGCTTTGAGGCAGAGTCTGGTGTTGTCCAGTCTGACCTTGAACTTCCTTTGTAACTGAGTACTATGGGATAATGCTTTTGTACACTGTAAAGATTTGTCACTCATATTAATTTACTAAAATCCTGATTGGCCAGTAACCAGTCAGGAAGCATGGGAAGGGCCACCAGACTAGGAGAATTCTGGTAACAGGAAAGACAGAGACACAGGCATCATTCAGAAGCAGAGGCAGCAAGAATGAGAATGCCTTACTGAGAAAGTACGCCAAGCCACATGGCAAAACATAGATAAGACTTATAGGTTAATTTGAGTTGTAAGAGCTAGTTAGTAATAAGCCTGAGCAATAGGTCAAGCAGTTTGTAATTAATATAAGCCTTTGTGTGTTTCTTTGGGACTCAACAGTTGTGGGACCAGGTGGGACAGAAACTTTGTGCTACAACTGAGGATGATCCTGAATTTCTGATCTTCTTATCTCTACCTACTGAGTGTTGGAGTGACAGGTATGGACCACTATGCCCCGTTGTATGCAGTCCTGGCATCCAACCAAGGTCTTCCTTCATTTTAGGTAAGCATTCTGTCAGTTGAGCTACATCCCCAATCCAGTTTGCTCAGTGTCTGAAATAAATGCAAGTATGTAATCAACAGACCACAAAGGAGTTCATTAGCATGGTGGGTCATCTTAGGTAATGTGGGTTTGGATAAGCAGTCTAAGAAAAATAGGAAGACTGCTGTCCTACACAGAGATAAGACTAGGGGCCTTTCAGATGTGAGGTGCATAGCACCATTTAAAATAGACCACATGCTATAGATAGGCTCCACAAAAAGTCATAATGACTATTCTCAGTGATATCACAAGCAGTGTGACCCTGGTCAGGGTCCTCATCAGGGTTCTGGGTAGCCACCAATGGCTTAGAAGTTATCTCTGACAAGAGAAAGATTTGTTTAGAAGTGGCTCTGCAGAGAATTCCCAAACACTAAACATAAAGGGTGGTGGTCTAGCATTTACTTAGTATGTGTGAAGTTCTGAGTTCTATCTTTAGTATATATGTGTGCACATACTCAGCCCAAAATAGAAAAAGCAACTTAAGAAGTAACAACATCTTCCTTTATTCTTTCCAAGTATATTCCAGCACCTGAAGACGCACAGCAAACCACAGTATGTGTTTTATAGTGATAGTTTATCCCTCTTTGATCTTACCATCCAGCTATAACCTGTAACATTTGCATATGTATTCCTTTGTTGTGGATCATTAGTGTTCCATGATAAAGGTAAAAATGTATTAGCAGAGCAAAGGATTCTTGCTCACAGACAGCACTGACATCAGTACCTCATCACTAGTAGTGTAGTTGCCATGGGAGCTGGCTGGTCTTTGGGATTACACAAAGTACAAGGTAAGGTACCTGAGTTCCTGGGGATATACAGAAATAAAAGTGTGGAAAACCAAAGAAAAACTGTGATGTTTGCAGATGCTGGCAGGTAAGGTGAGAATTTGCATTATCGATGCTGATTATTCACTTCCCACATATGACTTACATGATACTTCCAAGGTCATAGAAGCCGTGAGAGAAAGGAACCCATAAAAAGCAAACAGGACCAGGAGCCAGAAGGCCTACATTCCTGTCTCAGCTCTGACTTTAACATTAGTCTTATTACATAAGATTAACATTTAGAATTAGAAGTTAGGTCCATGGGAAATAATAGAAATGATAGTAATCCCTACAATCCCAGCACTTAGGTTGAATCAGGGTGGGAGTTCAAGTCCAGCCTGAGCTATATAGAGACTTTGTCTCAAAAAACAAAGGGGCCTAGGAGGAACAGGGGAGATGGTTCAGCAGGTAAAACCATTATCCTTGCAAGCCTGGTAATACCATTTTGATCTAAACCATATTAAAAATGAGATATGGTAGAGGGCATCTTTAATCCCAGCACTCCTAAAATGAGCTGGTAAGTAGAAACAGGGGACTCTCCTTGAAACTTGGGGCTGGGGGTATCAATTAGTCTGGAAAATACAGCACAAATGCAGAAACAAGGGACCCGAACTTAACAAGGTAGACGGCATAAAAGTTGCATTCTGAGCTTCACACATGCTGTGGCAAACATGTTCCTACATTCACATACACACACACACACACACACAGACAAACACACACACACATTGACATACACAGAAAATACATTTTCAAAAAAATGTATGCTCCTCTGGCTAGAAGCTTTTGGAAATGGCATTAGAATACAGAAGTGTTTGCTTCTAAGGCACATCCATCTTATGCTCACATCCCCATCCCCCAAGGCCTGCCTGTGAGAATTTGTTGCTGTAAATGTCCCTGTAGTCATAAGAACAGTAAGGAGCGGGCAACTGCTGCTGTGGCAGAAAGGACAAGCTGGAAAGGACACAGAAATTAAAGATGAGAGGCAAATGGGGAAATTTTACCAAGACATCTGTCCTGTTCATCTGCAAGTGCAGATGTGATCTGAGCTCAGGCCATTTCTGTATTTATTTTGTAGTTGTTGCTTTCAATGTTTCAGCAAAGGAAGAAGATGATGGCATCTAGGTGCCCTCAACCCCAGGGAACTCTAACTTTCAGAATGGCAACTTAGAATATAACTATGATGATAGTTTAAATTAGAAATGGCCCTCCTAGGCTCAGTTGACCACTTGTGTGGGATGTTTAGAAGGCATAGCTTGCTGGGGTAAGTATGTCATTGGAGCTTTGAGAGTTTAAAGGCTCACCCTTCCTGCTGTTCAATATCTCTGCTTCCTGATTGTAGTTGAGGATGTGAGCTCTCACCTTCTTGCTTTGGCTACAAAGCTTGTTGTGCAAAGCCATGCTTCCCTTCCATGATGGCCTCTTATCCCTGCAGAAACATAAGCCCCCAAATAAACTCTTTTCTTTTTGTTGCTTTTGGTCAGGGTGTTTTATCGCAGCAACAGAAAAGTAACATATACAATTAACATGCGTTGTTCTCCAAGGACGAGCAAGCATTCAAAACAGAGTGACCAGCACTAAAACAAGCTAGTGCTTAGTGACATTATCATAGCTGAGTCCTCCTCTTCCAGAGATACCTACCTCCCCTATAAGGAAAGAACCTAAGGAGCAGGCAGGTCAAGATCATTTCTATGACGTATATGTACAACGAAGGATACTCTGCATCCTAGGAGACTGAAAGCAAACAAATATTTTCAAAGTGGATTGCAGGCACACTAATCTGTCCATCAGTTTTCAGGGTAGCTAGCTGGGATGAGGAGGCTGGCACAAGGATAGAAAGCATTTCCTGTCTAAGAGGAGTTTACTCGTTATGGCTCCAGTCATGCTGAGAATGACAGTGCATCCATAGGTACTGCTTGTAGCTTGACCAACATAACTCTTCCGGATTCATGAGCCAAATCTAGGAGGCTCTTTTAAAAAATTTCTTGTTTCACAAAAAGTGGAATATTATAATAATCATCCACTAAAGTCTGCAAAATTACAATATTATATACAGCTCAGGCCCCCAGTCTCTAGCACATGAGCTGAGATCTCCTTAAGTAGATATTTCCCTGTGATCGGTCACGAAAGTTGATGGAGTAGAAAAAATGTCCCCAAAAGGAATGGAGCACATGTGAAGGTCCTTATCGAAGGAACACTACTCTTATTAGCTGCTCAAGTGAAGATGAAGGGTGGACATGTTCTCGGGTGTCAGGAACTCAGGACCTGTACACTGGTTTTTCCCCATAATCCACATAACAAACCCCTCAGTGGATTCCATCACACAGAAGCAGATGCAGAGCTTTCAAATCTGCCCCAGGACATGCATGTCTAAGAAGGAAATAGAACTCTTGTTTTTCCGGCTCAAACAACTCACTGTATCATGTGACCATGAAGTGGAAAAAGACTCCAGGTACTTTGCAATGTTTTGAATTAACAGAATATATGATAAGGAATGACAGCTAAATCATCCAGGTGACCCTGGCTTAAAATAAAATGAAAGAAGGAAGGGAAGAAGAAAGGCAACTTTTTTTGTTTCATGTAGTAAGATCGGTATCACGTGACTAGCAGATGAACAGCGGGGAAAGGCAGCGACTTGTGAGAACAACAGTGATTTGTCGACATTTGACTAGTCATCTGGGAGAAGCCGATTTATTCCTCATGTGTGGAAGAACATATCTGGAATTAAACAGGGTTCGCATTAGGTGCAGAAGAGAGGTCATCAAAACACTTGGTGATTTAAATTTTAATGACGAGCGCAGAACTTGCTTTAATAAGGTTTTGCTTTCATTTCTCCGAGTAGCTCCTTCCATAAGCATGGTGCTCTTCCCACATCCCTGAGTGAGTTCTTGGTCTGGAGGATTAGTCTTTTTAATTAATACACAGCCGAAGCAGAGAGAGCTCATGTAGGTGACATTGCCTGATGGAGACAATTCTTATTAACACTGTATTACTCAGAGCCAAAGCGAGAGTTCTGTGGACCTACCGCATCATTTCCCTCTGACCTGTAGCTGCTTTATTTCCCCATAACCTTCCCATTAAAGATGAAAGGGGGTGGGGTGAAGAATATAAGATCCCTCAAGGAGGAGTTGGTCTCCTGGAGCCTGTGGTGACTGAACACTGGTTGTCAACTTGAGAGGATCAGCAATCACTGGAAAGGCAAGCCTCTGGGCATGCTTTTGAAGCACTGTCTATATTGGGTTGGCTTAGGTTGGAGTTCCCACTTTAAATGTAGGGGGCATGTCTTCATGGCCTGGGGTTCTGAATGAATAAAAAGGAGAAAGTGCGTTGAGCCCCATTGTTCCTCACTCTCTGTTTTCTAACGGTACATACAATATGAAAAGCCATTCAAACCTCAGGTTGTCAAAAAAAAAAAAAACCAATATGACCAGCCAACTCAACTCCTGCTGCCACTAGTCTCTGCCTCCGTGAACTGCGAAACAAATGAGCTCTTCTTTCCTTAAATTGCTTTGTCACAGCAAGAAGACGAATGACTAATGCAGAGACCCTCTAGGTAAAACATCTACCAGAAGTAGGGCTAATGCTTTGAATCAAAGCTCAGGGAAGGAATTGCTGAACAGATCCAAGCATTGTATACATTTCTGGAAAGATACTGCATCTCTGCAAAGATGTGCCAGAACATCACCATGATTCAACTTCGCATAGCAGGAATGAAAATAAGTCTGCCTGTACCTTTTATGGTTCTGTACTGAGTATTTGCTGAGAAGAACTCCATGTCCAGGAGTGGGAACATTCTATGTCCCTTATTCTTACAGGCATAACTCCTGAGCTGTAGAGTATATTGTGGGCCCAGAATGAATAACTACAGTGATGTTAGCCAGCCACATCATGTAAGTCAGAAGGAACTGTGGGCATAGTGCTGAAGAAGCTGTCGGTGCTGCACCTCGCATCATCATCATCATAATCATCATCATCATCTCATCATCATCATCGTCATCATCATCATCATCATTGTCGTCATCGTCATCATTATCATCCAAAGCAGAGAATATTTACTGAGCACTAAGTCTCACGAGCATTGTGACATGTGGGCTCCTGCTACACACACTACCCTCCCCTTAGGTAGGACAGGGTGAGCTTTGTGCCCGTGCATTGCCAATGATAAAGGAAATCAGGTTCTCTTGTCCTAAGTAGCAAACAAGATGCAAATATGAAGCAGACATACAGAGAGGGGGGGTCTGAAAACCTGGCAAGAGAGGCCAGGATATAAATGAAGCTTAAGGAGAAGAGAAAGCATCACAGTCGCCTTCCCCCTCTGCTTCTCTCATGCACAGCTTCTTGGGCTTTTCCCACTCATGACTCCAGTTTTTTTTCTGAGAAACGTCTATGCCACCCTAGATATATAGGTTTATAAAGTTAGTATACAAATCAAGCATTTATTGATAATAAATAATGAGGTAATTTATTTAGAAACGATTCTTTAGATCCTTGTGATTTTACCACTTATTAAAGATGAAAGCAAAGTGGTATACTAATTACGTCTATTTTAACATAAAGAGTTAAATGTGTGCTAAATATTTGATATTTTGATGTTTTCTAAGTTGATGAATATTTTGATTTTTTTATAATCATCAATGCTGGGTATGTTGCATTGCACAGGTGTGTCCCACAAAACAGGGGACATACATTTAGAGACATTTCAGCAATTTTTGGAAATTCTGACCCAATCCCAAACCAAAAGTTAGATGGAAGATTTTCATGAAACTCAGGTCAGTGATTCAAATAGAAATTTTTAAAACACAGCATTCCAGCACAATAGACTCCAATGATATATTATTATGTATATTATTTCTACATGCTAAGGAATGACCATAGGAAATTATTAAAAGTCTATGCTCTTTGTAATTAAACCATTGTGATTCTATTATTGCAGAAAGCCCCATGCATGTAGTGAAATCTCTGTCATTAATAATATACCCAGTCTTGACTCTGAACCAAAATATTCCAAGCAGAGTTCATCGGAGTTATGTAGCTAAAGTATAGTGGCACTCAAAACACAAAGCACATGAACTATGAGCTCAGCATCAAGACTTAAGTGAACTCACAGGCTGTAAGATAGATGAAGGCTACAGAAACCCCTCCGATTCATTATATATTTGGCTTTGAATTAATTTTTTGTTATGGTATGTCCAGAAAACTTTTATTATTGCCCAATCTTGTGCAACCCTCACATTCAGTTACATGACTTTCCCCTCACATATTGAAACCCACAGTTTAAGCACGTATGCTCTGTTAGACATGTACGGAAAAAAAGACTCCCAGGAAGATGTGTATACATATACATACTTAGCTTAAATGAAAATTTAATAGATAATCACTATTTGCTGAATAATAGTATTAGTTTTATGATTCTCCATTGCTGGCTGGCATGAAAGTGATTTGTAGGTAGTGAGAAGGGCAGAGCCTGAGCAGAAGACAACAGAGCAAAGCCGCAGCTCTGGCATGCATTTTGGAATATGCATTTTGGAATATGTATTTTGGAAGACAATAGAGCAAAGCCACAGCTCTGGCATGCATTTTGTCTTGGTACATTGCCCCTTCTGTATTACCTAATTTGAAAAATTAACAAAAGACTTAAAAATAGTGTAGTGATATAGTAGATAAAGATGGACTGGTCTCTATCTGTCTCTGCTCACACTGACTAGATGAGTTCATGGTCTTGTTTGTCCCTGCAAAATGCTGATGGTGTCTTGCTTCTGACTCACTATGCATGAGATGAGAGTGACCATTAGGTGACCAGCAGTCCACTGTTTTTCACATGGATAACCTGATCCCATATTCCTGGAAACAGAGAGCTGCCAATGAGATTACAAAAAAAATGTTCTACAAATATGTAAGGAATCATACACATATACAAAAAATTATGATATTTTATGATAACCAAGGATAATGAAGGCATGGGCTCTGGCTATACAACCACAGGAGTGATACTCATAGGAAGATGTTCAGTAAAAATAACCAACAAGCAAGGAAACAAAACCAGTTAATTAAAACAGAGTGAAATAAAGGAAATGAAGCAAGTATATAGAAGTGCAAGCATGCCAGTTATAATTGGACAGAATCCATGCCAAATGAAATTGGCATCGCCCACAAAGCATACAAGGCAATGTATGAGAAGCTGGCACTGATTATTCATTTCACTGGAAAGAATGTAATAAATAATGCAATAATGCTGGATGACCTTGACACAGCATCTGCTTGAGTCACCTGAGTAAAAATTGTTCCCTTCTCTGGGCTTGCAGGTGCTTATGAAAATGGTAGTAACAATGGGGACTTCTGGGCCCTTTGTCCTTTGTCAAAACAAAAGTGAATTTAGCTCCTTCTGAGGTCTATTGGCCAATTCCCTTCTGCAATTGAACCTTATGTTCCTGGCTTTCGACCCGAAAGTGTTTTACTCAAAGACTTATAGCACTTCCTTCCTGAAAGATTTCAGCAGTGCAGTAAGACTTTTCAAAAGAAACTACTTTGGAGGTCATTAAGAAGTAGCATAACAGTCTATGATTGTCCCACGAATGTAGAAGGAAATTACGCTGTCAAAAGTAACTTTGAGTAAATGACGTCGAAACTCGGGGATGGGGGGAGGAGGATATTCATGTATAATTAAATGTAGTGGGAAGAATGAAAATTGTTTTCCTTCTTAGGAAATAGGTATCTACTATATCATAACAGTAGTGATGTTCAATTGTCAAGTCTTCATCATATTCTGGACATAGCGCTCTATCTACCTTATCTCTAAGACCCGAAGTGTCCTAACGGCCTTGAGCTGTATCTGTTTTAGAGATGAGAAAAATCAGCTGAAAAAAGGTTAAAAACAACACAGGTCTAGAACTGAGTGAAGTGTTTCCTTATAGGTTCAGTATAGGAACAGTTACCAGTGATTCCAACAGTCATGAGGCAAGTGCCTATTCTTGGCAGATACATCAGGAACAGTAGCTCCTGGGTTGTGTTCCTGTTCCAAGTCTCCAAGATAATTCACAACTAAAGAAGGGACTGTGAGGTGTTTAGGTGCCGCCTTTCACACTTCCTTGTATAGTCTGACTATTAGGTTCTGTCCACCTTGACAATGAAAACACACAAGTCTTTAACAGCAGTGTCCCTCATTACCTATGTGCTTGAAGCTCAGTGTCTGGTTCATGATTATTATTACTGAATCAGAAGCTATGAACAGGTCTCCTTTTTTTAAAACCCTGTGAATCTTTGTAAGGTAAAGAAAGTTCCATGGTTCCTTACTTCTACCACACTTGAACCTGGCTGGAGCAGGAAGTTCCTATATGTTAGAGAAGCCCAGAAGATAGGCCATGTCTTTTGAGACCAAGTTCAGGTGTCAAAGCATTATATAGTAACTCTACATTCAACTGTTCATTTATCTCTCCTTGTGTTTAAGGGATATTGTCAGGAGTGACTTGAGAAAATAGGACTTTTCGCTCCTGCAACCTACTGTCTGAGTGATGTCTACATATGGTGACAAATAAATATTTAAATAAGGAACATTCTAGATCAATATTCAGTTAGCTATCAGTAATATCCTCCATAAATTATTTTCTTTAATTTCCAATAAAAAGAAGTTATATGAGAGAGAGACAGAGATAGAGACACAGAGAGAGACAGAACCTAAAATTGAGTGGGAGGATCTGAGAGGAGTTGGAGGAAGGGGTTTATGATCAAAATACCTTGTATGAAATTCTCAAAGAATTAATAAAAACATATTTTTTCAAGGAAGGATTTTGCCCAAAAGCAATCTTCCTATGAGGAATTAGATTTGTGAAATGGAAAGTTATACAAGCTAATGAGACAGCCTTTGGCCTCATAAATACATAAGATATCTTACTGCGGATGGTACTATACATACATGCAAAGGGAGGGAGAGAAGACCTGAATTTTTCAAATTCCTGGCTACAAGCGATTTGCCACACGGCGTGCCACTGTTGGCAGGCCCATCCTGTTTTCTCTCCTCACCAACACAAACAAAAAAATGACATTTGGATAACGTGCCTGGTTTGAGGGAGTTAAGTGATAGTGCCAGTACATGCTATTAACTATCCTACACAACTGGAACCAAGTCTTACACACCACAAAGAAGTGTGGTAATGTGAAACTTAAGAAATCCACAGAACAGAGCTCAGCTTATCTGACACATGACTATTACAAATGTGCTTTGTCATGACAAAGGGCATATTTTGGAGAAGCAATCTTTGGTAGTATAATGTGTTTCCATTTATCATTTGTGAATTTCAGAGACTTCTTTTGAGGTTAATTGTGTGTGGCATATTTTACTCGGGAGGTCTTAATTTAAGGAACAATTCCAAAGTTTATGTGACAGTTTTCTCCTTGCATGGACTATACAAGGCATATAGGGTTTGAGCTGGAGTTTGCAAGGGTCTCTCCTATTGACACTATGGATTATGATTTAATCTGCGTTCATTGAAGATTCCTTGATGACTGTTCAGCTCAAAGTGACTCCTGAAAGGACACATGGGACCCAAATTTGTCCTCCTCTTTGTCTGTTTTCATTCACAGACGATTGGAGAATCCTCATTAAAATTAGTTAGAGTGAAATGGAAAGCCCCCGTCATAAAATAAATCTAGTTAAATACACTTTGCTGGATTGCCTCGTTTGCATGATGCACAAGCCTCATTTTCTTCTCTGTACCTTCACTATGTGCATTAGGTGATTCCTGCCAATGAATACAGGATGTCACATCCCTGATGCTGCTCTCTCTATTCTTAAGCATTAAAAATAAATACGTGCCATCTGTCTCATATCTGGAAAGCAATTTGAAACGGTGACTTCTGTTTATTTAAGGTTACAAGATTTAAAGCTTTAGTGACTCTCAATTGTGAAGATGCTCATCTCTATTTCATAAATGTTCCAGCACTTTTAGGTGAATCTTGTAAACTGAACAGAAGACTCTCAGCAGAGGTTGGGCAAGACAGGGAATAGGGTGGGATGATGCTCAAAAATATAGTCTTTGGCATCCAAGGCAGCTGGACCAGAACAGTGAGATTGGTGTTTCTGAAATACAGCACCTTAGAGAGTCAAGTGACATACTATCTTGAAACCTCAGTTTTCCTCAGTTGTGAAATGGGCATATCACTACCTACTGTATGGAGTACCACATATATACAGGTATATACATGCATAGGCAATGGATGCATAATTATATTTCTTCTGATTCTTGACTAAGGCATAAGAAGGTGGGAAATGCCATCATCTTTGTCATCATCAAATTTTGAAATGATAATAATCCAGCTCGCAAAGGGAGTTATTAAAAAATAAAATAGCTCATGCCTGGGTAGAGGGATCAGGCATTAAAAACACCAGTTCCACAGTCATGAAGTCAAGAATTCAGATCTCATCATCCATGGAACTATCTCCAACCCCAGGTCTGAAGGGAATTGAGCCAGGAGGACCCCTACGTTGGTCTTCCAACCTAGCCAGGAAGACACCAACCTCAGGTCCAGAAGAGCCCCTGCCTCAAAGGCATGGGGGGGGGGCTATAATGGAGGAGGAAATCTGATACCCTTTCTAAACTACACACACACATGGATGTGTAAATCTGCATATAAAACATAAGCATATATTCACATAAACACATAAGTAAATAAATAATAATAAGCAAATATTAATAAATAACTCTCAATGACATAACACATGAAAAAGGAGTTGTATATGGAAGCTCTATTCTTTATGGAAATATAATATATAAGTAAGAGACTTTAGTCACTTCCACTGTCCTCTGTACAAAGGCCCTATTAGATAAGGACTTGAGGGATAATGGGAACTGGGTGATGTGGGGTTCCTTTATGGCTACAATAGCACTTTTTAAATAAGTTTTTTTTAATTAAATAAAATTATATGTTGTCAAGCATCAAATGCCTGAACAACTTAACTTTAATTAAAGGAGCAATGGGCAGTTTGAGAACATTCTGTTTTCCATTTTCAAAGCAATTTTCTTCGACAATACTTTCTCCTGTAGCAGAAGGGAAACTTTCCTAGGTCTGAGCCAAGAACTCTGAGGATGGTGAACATGTAATTTGAAGTCCACCCTACACTCATAGACCACAGAATGGCTAGATTCATGTGACCTAGCCTGTACTATTTTAGCAAGGAGCAAAGGGAGACCCATTGTCACTGAGCAAATCGTCCCCAACATGCACAGCTCAGTAGAGCAAAAGTACTCCCTTCCTTTTAGCTAGGTTTCAAAAAATTGGTTAAGCAGACTGAAAATAATGCTTTATACTTCCATAAATATCCTAAGTCTGTGGCTGATTCCCTGCTCAGTGGTTCTCCTAACAGCCTTATTTGAACATAACTTAGCTGTTCAGCACAGACTTTGCATGACAACGTGGTCCAGTCTTAATAGGAGCCGAAAGGGAAGGCATTATTGAGCCTTTATTTAGACTGTACAGTCAAAGTAATCCAACTGTTAGTCACCCTGATATGTGCTTCAGAATGCTACACACCCATGAATTCTGGCAAAAATGTTCCCAGCTCTTTATGCCCCGCCCCACCGCAAATCCCATCTAACTTGCTGATATTTTTACAATTGCAGAAAAAAAAAAAACTCCCAAAGCTCCTAAACTGGGTACACATTTAAATCCCCCCCATTATAAAATGAAAGGCAATTCCCACGAACACTACACATTTAGCACAATGAAGCCCTACTGTGAAGTAAATGACTATACCGCACCTAAAATGGAGACCACCCTTTCTGTGGAATTAAGGACAATGCATTGAAGCTGGCCCCACAGAAATTCACTGACTGTGACTACTGAATAATTCCAAGATGCATCTCTCACACTGATCCACACAATGAAGCTGGGGCCAACATCTCAAGCTACTGAAGGCATTTGTCTGAAACAGTAAGTTGTCTATTTTATCTTAAATCACTCTATACCTAATGCGTTTTACAGGCCTTTTTCATAGGTCATAAAATCATGACTTTCTGCAATCTTGACTTTCTGCCTTACTTCACAGAACTAACCAGGGAACTCTGGGAGCAGAAAAGTGGTTTCAGTTGCGTCCATGGGGATGGCTTTCTGGCCTGACTTCCCTTTGTCATCTGCTGATCTCTTCTATCCTTTCCAGGCAGGAGTCTCGCAGGTGTAAGGCCAGCTCCATCCAGAAAGACAAGCCTAGTTCTTGCAGCTAAGTGAACAAAATTCGCTGGATTTACGAAGTGAAAATGAGCCAGCAGTTAGTCACGGCGCAGAGGCCTCTTCACTGTAATATTCTTTTTGGGTTGAGTGACAGGAAGGGAAAAAAATGCAACAAGTTTCTTCCTATTGTGCCCCCAAAAGCCTGCGGCTGTTTTTGCCAGGATTTGGAACACATTCAGTACATTTGAGGGGTGGGGGCAGCAAAGTCAAAAGCTTCCCTCTAGCTCCAGGGACAGCTGTGCTAAGTGGGAAGACAAGAAAGGCAGGGACTGAGCTAGGCAAAGGGCCCTGAGAATTGCACAATGGTGATTTCCCGGGGAGGAAGCCAGGCTGAGTAACACAACAGGAATTTGTTAACAGCCCCCTTCCCCCCACTACACCCCAGAAAAACAACCAGGCTCCAGATGCTGATAAGAATTCTTTTTATGTTATTCGAATAAAAAATACATTCATACAGAAATATAACAATCTCGCAAAAAACAATTTCAAATAAAATCTTGTAAAACAAAATTTTACAAAAATCTTACAAAGATTTTTTAGATAACAGGGTGCTTCAAAAAAAAAGAAATAAAGAAATTTCACTAATAGAAATTTTTTTTAATTTCAAGCAAAAGTTCTGCTTGATTGAGGCTCAGTTATCACCTGAACAGAATGTACTTGCTTATTATGAAAATTACAGGCATTGACATACACGGCACCCAGCCCCACCCAGTCAAACAACATCCATGATGTTTCATAAGTGAGACGAGCCAGCACAAGTTTTCTTTCTCTTCTGTTTACCTTCTTACTTAATGGAATTGTTATGGATAAGCACACAGCAGGGCCAAAAAAGGAGTTTTCCAAAACCCAGCATATCAAGTGCTTGGATTTTGAATTGCCAAACAAAAGTGCATTTTCCCCTTAAGCAAAATAAAATCAGTTCTGTAGAGAAATGTATTCATCAGGCCAGATACAAAAAGCAAAACAAAACAAAAAACAGTTAATGTGAGCTTTAATCATTGCTCATTTCCAGGAAGATCAAACAAAATACCAGCCTAGTCAGACTCATTCTCTTATCCATATATATATATATATATATATATATATATATATATATATATATATATATGTATAAAGATCCACACCCAAAAAGCCAGCAGCTGGATGAAATATCAGAAATATCAGCTGTCTACGCTGCAATATGCCAATTCCGGGAAAGTACTCCTTGAAAAAGCTGGGAGAATCTACATGCTGGAAAAAATAGTTTCATCTGCATAAAAAGTATTCTAAAAAACAATCCCTGTGATCAGCTTGCTCTTAGGTGAGATCTTCTAGTAAGGCTGAAAGTAAAATCCAAACCTTTGTGTGTCTGAGTCCAGCTGGCTGGCCAGCACTTTGTTTATGTCCCTTCTGAATGGCCAAAGGTACCCTATTCCAGGCTTGCCAATAATGACTAGCAAAATCAACAGGGTGGAATAGACTGAATGCCGAAAATGTCTTCAGCAAATCATTAAATTAAAGATAAAGCCTCTATAAAAGTTAGGTTATAGTTTTCAAATTTTTTTAACCTCCTTTATGGCCATTTTGAAATACTTCTTCACAGGCTGTAGAATTTTCTAGCTAAACATTCTAGTTTCTTCTTAAAAAAATATTTATATATTATCTATATATAATATATATATACACACATACATACACATACTATACACACAAATATACATACACAAGAAATTTCATCCACTTTTTTTTCAAAAAAAGAAAAAAAGCAGTATACTTTCAGTATTACCAACAGATAGCTAGACAGGTACTCAAAACTTGTGCCTTTTGAGCAAAATATTGACATTTTTTTATACTTCTGTATCTTTAATATGTGTGAAAATGTTACATAATAAATACAGCCGGTGTGTGTCATCTGTACAATTGTGCAAGGTCTCTAAAAGAGTCTCATGGTAGCAGAATTAGTTTTCAATTATCATGTCTATTTTTTTTCCCGTTTTAACACTGACAGTCAAGTTGTTGGAAAGGACACATGTTGACATGTCAAAGGAGTTTTCACCTATTTGTCATTGTGGAGGATCTTAAAGAGGTGGTTTTTTTGTTGTTTTTTGTTGTTTTGTTTTGTTTTTTTCTTTTTTCCGTATTATACATTGATACAGTACAATGCCAGGTGAAAAAAGAGCCTTAATTAAGCATGCATCACCCATTCCCCTGTATTTGACCCCACAGAAGGGCCAGTTGCATAAGGCACCATTATGAAGGTCAACAGTGCATTAACAGCTAGAAAACCAGAATTAGTCCTCAAGGCATAAATAAGAGAAGACATAGCTGCATGAGAAAAACGGTTTCTAAGCTTAGTGGTTTGATCCACCCGACTGAGAAAAAAAGTGTATGTTCTTAGCCTAATGTGACATTAGACCAGTAATTTCCAGGCCCAAGCATTTAGACATTTGACACATGTCCAATTTCTTCAAAGGGCACCTTAAGATTCTCCAAAAAGGAAATTCAAACTCTGAGTCACTGAAAATACGACCCTACACTGCACAATACCAGGTTGTACAGGGAGTGTTACAAAAGAGAAGGATCCGGGGGTCGTGTCTTGCCAGGCCTAAATGGCTTAAGGAATCATTATTTTAAACAAACTGAATCTGATAGCTGCTTATTAGTTGGAATCAAGATTGGAGACCCAATTTAAACATGGAAAAGTATATAGCTCCCCCAGACCATGCACGACTTTTTTGTATTTTAAGGGGAAATGACCACTGTTATTTGTAAATACAGCTTATACAATGGGTTACGAATGAGCTCCATGTAGCCAGTAAAACAAGCTACTTGACACACTGCACATTCTAGAGCTGCACCAGACACCAGAAGGCCCTTTCACACAGGAAAGGGCAAAGGTGCTACCCTTGCCCTTAACACTCACCACTATGGGGTCCTGAGTTCCCACTCCCACCCTCCAAATTTTTCCTTCTTTTTATTTTTTTTTTTAGCTTTTTAAAATTTTTTTTATTTTTGTTTTTATTTATTTATTTTTTTTTAAGGTGCAGACACCCTTCAGGAAATGATTGGTGGTAAACTCATTCCTTGGTATACTCCTCACACACAAAACATTCAAACTGCTTTTTTTCTGTCTCTTGCAGTTATTTGCTACCACAAGGGGGGAAAAAAAAGTCTGCCTCACCATACAGTCAGTAATAGATCCTCAACATACAGTCATCCCACCCATTAACATTCTCAGTGCGCATGCTCACGGCAGAAGGCTCGGGAGCCTCTCAGAAGGTTAGGAACCAGTGGCGAGGCGAGTCCAGGGTCACCCAAACACCATGCACCGTGGGTGCTATGCCGCTTCTGACACGACTTTTGTAGCCCTCAAAAGACCTTCCAAAGAGAGGCCCCTGGAGGTAACTGGGTAGGAAGCAAAATGGCATGCTTTGGCTGGAACAGGCATCCCTCCTTCCATGGCCGCCTCTCAGCCTGGAAGCCTCTTTTAGCCTACAGGATTCATCCTCTGCTCCCTCAGAGGTGCCTCTTCATGTGCAGGGCCAGGTGGTCAGACCTGGAGAAACACCTGCAAGGGCAAATCAGAAACGAAGACATTAGGTTTTGCCTCCTGGATTGTGTGAGCGACCAGATACCACACTTCCCTGAGCAACTCCTCTGAGTTCTTGCCAATACTTTTAGGCACTGGGAACCCCAAGGGAAACGAATACAGATTCAAGAGTTCATCGAGAAACAGCCAGAAGTCCCAGAGGTCCCATGGCAGAGTCTAAACTGAAGTCATCTCTCAGCTTTTGAATTTGAAAACGGTTGGAGCCCATTTTAAAAACCTTCCCCTAGACTTTTTTTCTTTTAGAAACCTAGCACACTGCTTCCTAAGAGAGATAGTCAATGTGTCAGAGATTTTTTTAAAAAGCCCCAGACTTAAAAAAGAAGGCCAACAAATAACAAGAAACTGTAGGCCTTCTTTCCAACTTCTATTCCACACGCCTACTCTGCCCCGGTTCTTTCCCATGATCCCACATGTTTTCTCCAGGAAGGCCTCACTGACCTACCTGTCACAGTGAGAGCATTTAAAAGGCTTGGCACCGGTATGCTTCCGGAAGTGTCTGGTTAATTCATCACTTCTTGCAAAACGCCACTCACAACCTTCCCATGAGCATCTGTAAGGCTTTTCTCCTGAGAAGAGAGCACATGACAAGGGCATCGTGATTTCACTGACTTGATGCGGGCAAGGAGAAGACCCAATAATATAGACCATGGGATCTACAGCCTAAAGACCTCTCCATGTGCTTTACCAGAAGGATAGCACCTTTGGCAAGCTAAAGGTCACAAGCATAGGTTCCTTCCTAACCTAGCTTGACGCTTCCTTCGCTCAGGCTATTGTTCCAGGGAATCCAGGTTTGACAAAGTCATACCACCAAAGTCAAAGCTAACTCATAACAATGACAATTACTCAGACTGCTGACATATTTGCAGGGTGAGGTGTCAGTCCACAGGACCCACAGCCTTGCTGAGGGTTGAGATTTATTGCTTTCTCCATGGAGACATCCCCGACTCCAGCACTTTCTGGTTCCTTACTCATTCTCCTGTGGAATGCTGGGACCTTCTACATTTCTACAAAACTGATATCACGAGTTTCTGAAAAGCCTCCTTCAGATACTTTCAGATCAGTCTCTAAATGGCAATCAAACAACCAAATTGACATCACTCCTTAGCTAAATTATAAGTATGAATTGAATAAATGTTACCTATGAGTAAAAAAAAAATATTGCTAAACCTGTCTTTTTTTGGGAACACTCATGTCCTCTCTGAGCCTGGGCCTTTTCAGGGCCCTGACTTGATCTCTCCAGAATCTGACTACCATCTCCATAAGGTAAGAATTCACAATGCGGAGCTCTCCTGTTGTCCTTCCCCTCTCTCATTTATATCCTGTATGCTGTACTGGTAGTTTCAAACAAACAGAACTTCCTTTTAAGTAGAGGTATTAGTTAAGAAAGTCCTTGTGTAAAGTGACCATGTGACAGAACATTCACAAAAACCGTCCACTGGCCAAGACTACTGCTCGCGACTCAGGCCTTACAATATCAGTGTCAACACTAGCAATCTCTCTGCTGCCCCAGGACCCTCTGTCCTGACCCTGGACTTACATGGCAAAGAATGAGGAGCAACCCAACATAGCACGATGAATGTACAATGGGGAAATGAGCCCCAAGTGGGTGAAGGTTTGGGTGGCGATGGAGAGTGTGATCTGGCCTCTTGTTTAATCTGAAAGCATGAACCATTCATCTGATTCAAATGTCCAGTCTTTTAAGATTCTACTCTGAACTCCAAAAAGACCCAATTCCTTGGTGACAGGAATTTAGGAAGTGAGGATTTCCTTGTTTGTGACCACATCCTGAGGAGCCCTGGCTCCCTCCCAGGGCTGGTAGAATTCATTGGCGCCCACCAGCGGCTGACCTCCCAGGCCCCATGAGGGGACTGACCTGTGTGAGTACGTTGATGTGCTTTCAAGTGGGAGCTTTTAGTGTAAACTTTCCTGCAGCCATTAAAGTGGCATCGATGGACCCTCCTCCTGCCATCTGGGGAGGCGTCGCCACTACCCTTGTCACCAGACTTCCCTGAAGTCCCACTGCGAACCTTCCCTGGTGAGGGTAGGTCTCCTGGCCCACAGCCCCATAGTTGAGAAGATTCCCTGTTCACTTCTGGAGAAGAAGGAGGTGTGGAAATGACGGAGGAGCTCAGGTTTCCTGAACTGACTAAGACTTCACCGATGGGATCAGAGGTAAATTTGGTCGTGGGTGAAAGTTCCTCAGAACTGTCTGAAGACTCGCTGCTGACGTCAGAGTTCAGGCTGTTGGTCTCTAAGTTATAATTAAAGCTGGGGCTAATCAGAGAGTCTTCTGGGGGACTGGAAGAAATCTTCAGTTCTGATTCCTCCTTCTTCTCCCGAGCTAGAATGATTTTGGTCCACAGATCTTCCTGGCTGTCAAATTTTATCTCAGAGGCTGACACATAGCAGGGCTCACTCTGAAGATAGCGTTCCAACTCCAGGCAGGTCTGTGCAAAACGAACCACAAAAAGGCACGTGATTGTTACGACTACTGAAAGTGGAACTGAAAGCACATAGAAAAAAAAAAGAAAACATGCAACAAAGGACAAATAAATTATTTCTGTGCCATGTACTATATGGGTCACAAAGTCTTCTGTAATGGGAACCTATTTTCTCATGAATGCTAGAGGAAAGCTGCTTCTAGGAATACGAAGGAAAGGCAGAGGTAAAACCTCTCTTGGTTTCTTCAGTGTAGGACCAATGGCCACAAGGAGTGATGATCACTAGGCCTGTTTGGTTGTTATAGTTACAAGTGTTGACATTTCTAATGAGGATCCCGGTAAACCACACAAAGAAATTCAGCCTTACACACATCACACCCCCTCCCACCAACCTAACAGGTTTAACCAGATCGGCTGACATTCTCTAGAACCAGGAGCATCAATGAGAGCCCCAGCCATCCATAAGTATTCCTACAACAGGACAGAAAGATTGCACAGCACACAGTGTGGTCTGAAGACTCTTTGGGGGACACAGATGACAATATAGGGCTGGCTGTAGTCAGAGAGCAGACAGCAGATATCTGTCTGTATTCAGGGACATCAATAGATTTGAAGAGAAACCTCCCATTTCCTGTGTAGCTAAGACCTAGGACACACACATACACACACACACACATTTATATTTTTTAATGTTATTTCCCAAGTACAGTGCTGTGGATACCACCAAACTTTAATAATTTCTTCACAGTGGTCAGAGGGAAACAAGAAACCTCAACAACACAAGTGGAGGAATTCTTCCAGAATGGCCATCTGCTATTGTAAAGGATGGAAAGGGGAAATTACTCCCTGGCCCTTCTGGGAGTCCCACAATGAACAAGGACTTTATCTCCTGGCCAAGAGTACAACAGTATGAGTCATCACTCCTATTTCTTTCACGCAATGCCAAAGGAGACTTCCTTTTGAAATTCTGACCAGCTGCCAAATAAGGACCCGGCTCAAATATACATGCAGTGTGCCATGGACAGGGTGCCCCTTCCCCAGCCCCGCAACCAACCTTTCAAGGAGCTATACAACTGCAGAGATCAGCATCCCCTCTCCCCACCATTTCAAACTTTCTAGCCACTGGAAAAGAAAAATGGTAGGAAACATTTTAGGATTAAATTATGTCGGCCCTGATTTTTCACTAGGTTTGCCTGCATGCCCATATAAGGTTGTGTGTGCCACTGACTTGTCCGTTCTACAGGCAGAAATTTCGACACCAAACTGCAACAAATTGTTATGAGGGTACAGACCATCTTGAGCACAGGCTACCAGCAAAAGGGCTAATGCTTACTTAACAATGTGCCTTCTATCACAGTATACACATATCCTAATCCCTCGTGTAGACGCTTCACAGCGCAAGCAGGAGCACCCAAGGAAGGGGAGGGGGGAGTGGTGCTGGTTTTCTCTTTCCCCAAAAAATTCGATATCTGTTACAACGTATACAGTATTCTGAATTGAGGCAGCGATACATATTATTGATGTTCCCAAAGAAAAGGCAAGCACATTTATGAAGATCTTGTTAAACTTTAATCAACGGGCTAATTTAAAATCTCCATTATGCTGATGAGCAGTGAGGACCTGATCGCAGCTCTCTGGGAGTTTAAAAGGCTCTGAAGGGGACCAGGAGCCAAGTCTGGCTGGTTGCCCAAATCCCAAATGCCTAAAGGAAACTACTAAGATCAATTTCAATCACGTCCCAGGGAGCAGCTTCTTTGAGGAGAAAAAATGGGGAGGGGAAGAGGAAGGCAGGAGAGAATTGTGAACAATTAAGCCGGCATGAGGAGGTTTCAGCCAACACTTCGCTTTTTCGTGCGTTTTAAAGCCCGGGAGGTTGTGAAAACCACAGAATATATTTCATCTGCTAATTCATTTGGAGGGGAAAAAAAGCCACTTGAGAAGGGTAGAGAGACATTCACCGAACCATCGTTTTAAAGACAATGGTAAAAGTGTTCGAGAGAGTCTCGCCACTAAGGGAATTCTAAGACTTAGAATCGGGGGCGTATGTGTGGGGGGGTTCCTTATATTTCCGTTGCCCTAAATTCTAGTTCCACTAAAATGCCGGAAATCGAGATTTTTTTCTTCCCCAAAGTAAGACCCGAAGCAACTCGGAATGGACTCATTGTCATATGACAAGTCACTTGTGTGCAAACAGCTCCCCCCCACACACACACCCGCCGCGCAGTCAACAAGAAAAGCAGGTTAGAAAAACAAGGCAGACATTGCCGAATGCTAAGAAATTATCCAGAAGGAAAAGAAACTGAAAATGGCCTTGAGTTTAAAAAAAAAAAAAAAAAAGCTGCTGCTGCTGCGTTCCTCAGGCAAAATATTAGATTAAAAAAAAAAACCCTGGACGTTCAAACATCAAAACAAAAACAAAATCCTTAAATCAAATCTTTTGGCAGTAAAGGCAAGCTCGTTCATATGACAAAGTCCAGCTGTGGAGTTTGGAGCTGATACAAGCCCCAAACTTGTGCCAGCGGATCCGGTTTGGATCGGGCAGAGGAATTTGGGGTTCCCTCCTCTCAGGTGGATGCTTCTCGGAAGCTTGGAATTAGCAAAAGAGAAAAATAAAGAAAGAAAGAAATAAAAACGTTCTGGGAACAAGAGCTCGCCTCCACACAAATGACAACTCTAGTCCTCGCTGCCGAAGGCTCGCTTCAGAGTGCCTTCATCATTCCAGGCAGCAGAAGGGCATCTTAAGATCATTATTTTATTTTTTAATTAGGCAAACGCTAATCATCATTTAAAAAAAAATGCACTTCCAAGCACACACCATCTTGCCTGCGCCTCCGCGAGACTCCCTCCTCGGCGCACCGGGCACGTGAAAAAAAAAAATCCGTATTTACCTGTTGCCAATATTCCTCCAGGGACGGCAGAGCCGAGAAGTAGCCCGTTTCGTGCACAATCTGTAGTTCCTGGAAGATGCTACACATTGGGAGCACATCCATGTCGGGTTGGAAAAGACAGTCCCCGATGTCGGGAAAACAGGGAGGAGAACGATCAGGAGTCGGAGCAGAAACTGTCCCCGGGAGCGCAGGTGAAAGTTTCATGCAAACTGGATGGCGCTGCAATCGGACGCCGGGTCCGGACCCTCCCGCAGCCCGCAGCGCGCCGAGCCCACGCAATATTTGCAAACAGCGGACTGACTGCAAGCGTAACCCCTGCAAAACTTCCCTATTCAAAGCTCCGCTGCCAGCCTCCCCCCTCCTCCCCCGCTTGGCTCCCCCCACTCCTCCTCCCCCCACGTGACCAGCTTGGAGCTCCGCCCCCAGTGATACCCAATCCGGCCGCGCCTGTCCCGGGGGCTGTGCGACGATGATGTCAGCTCGTACCAATCGCCGGTGCGGACACAGAGCGGCCCCGCCTGGCGTGACCGAGCCTCTCCATTACAGACCTCTCTATTGGTGCAATTCGAACTCGGCCTGCGCTGATTGGAAAGACGTCTCGCAGGCTATTTTTAGCAGGGTATATATGGCGAGGGCTACGGCGCGCCGAAGGAGTCGGCGCTGGGAGGTGTACGGCCGAACGCCGCAAATCTGTGGCCGGAGCTAGGGGAACCTAGCCGGGGCAGTCCAGCACCTGTCCCCGCCGCCCGGCCGCCCGGTTCCATCTTCTATTCCCATCACCCGGACCGGGACCCAGCAAAACAAGGAAGCTGATATCCGCCCGGTCCCCTCCTTCCACTTTTCTCGGTCCCTTGTTCTCTTGTACCCGTGCCCCCGGATCCTTCCCTGAGCCTCCATTCTCCTTGGTCCCCTGATTTCTCTCTTTGTCCCGAATCCTCTCCATACTCAGAGATGCTGAGGTGACCCGGAGTGGGCGCAAACAGGCCCGCGGATCCCTGTGTAGCGAAGGGACCATAGGACCCAACCGCTGTGGCACTTGATGCCCTAGAGTCACTGTATGTTAATTTCTGTCCGAATCCCTGGGACGGAGGATGA
This sequence comes from Ondatra zibethicus, assembly GCA_004026605.1. Classification (NCBI taxonomy): domain Eukaryota; kingdom Metazoa; phylum Chordata; class Mammalia; order Rodentia; family Cricetidae; genus Ondatra; species Ondatra zibethicus. The sequence continues at coordinate 55,635 of PVIU01006685.1, forward strand.
AGGGAGCTTGAGACCCGCACGTTCTCCAAAATACTCCCACTTCCTACTCAGGTAGAGGGGAAAACGCCGGAGCACCCTGAAATTGCCCTACCTGACCAGTGGGTTAGGTACACTCAGACTCTCTGGAATGAATTTTACCTATTGGAAGTTGCGAGCGCTGCTCTTAGCATCCCAAACATCCCGGTAGTGTTTTAGCAAGCTCACATAGATGATTTGGCACCACCCCAAAGTGGAGAGCTGGGCATCTCCAGCTTAAAAATGCCCTTTTGCTTGACACACAACTCTCATTCTAATAAGATGCAGATTCTACTACTAATGGGGTAGAAATCTGTTTATCTTGTAGAAGGCAGTCTCCAAGATGCCTCACCATGGTTAACAGACTTTCCCGCGGATGTGTAAACAATTTAAATTAGACTGAAGCTGACATTAATTTTTTTTCAAATAAATTGTCTCCTAAAGCACATCATGACGTTCATTAAAAAGAAATTGAAGACTGAGCAACTAAAATTTTTGAGTAAAAAACTAATTATGACAACTTGAAAAGTAATATTTAATGAATAATATCCTTTTAAACGTTGTAAAATATGTAAAATAATTTTAGAAGATTTTTTACATTTTTATATTTAATTTTAGAAGTCTAGAACAGATGCTTGTAAGGGGCTTAGATGGCCGTACTTACGATTGCTAAATTGGGAAAAGTCATCTTTTCCACAAAATGCCTATTGTATGAAAAACATGAAGGTGACCATTGACCTTCATTCCTCCCGTTTACCCTAGTGACAGAGAGGCAAGCCTCTGTGTTATGTGCTTATATTTTGTTTCCAGGAAGGGAATGGAAATGGCTTTAGGACACATGTGCATAGGTTGAACTAACTTCCCAGCGAAGTCCTTATACGGGGCTAGAGCTTTATAATTAGCAGCAAGCTTGTGCCTTTGGAATTAACAAAGGAAGCAAGAATCAGATCAAATCTATGAATGAAAGCCAACGTGACAGTACACTCGGTAAAGGATTAGGGGAAAGTACCAGACACTGACAAAGTGAAGGCCTCAATAAAGCCTGGAGGAGACTGTAATTCCTTAGGGGTGTCCTAATGAAGATATTGAAACTTCCCTTGATGGGTAGAGAATTAGTCATCATTTTAACACATTCCCCTACATTCCTATAGAATGTAAAAATTTCTCCCTATCTCTTACAAGCACTGCCAGTTAAATAGAATATTTGCATAGTTTATTTTTACAAGAGTGAATTTAATTGGACATAATAGAGATACAATCAAAACTGTGACTTTCAGAAACATTAATTAGTGTAAAAGTAGAGTGCATTCATAGACTGAATTCCAAGTAGAGTAAACTCTGTGACTTCCTGCTTCTCCCACGAGGCATTCAGTACATATCATTCCCATCCTGTGCTGGGCCAGAGACACATATATTTACAAAGCAGGCAAAAGTCCATATCATAGTTGGGGTAAGGGGCAGGGCTCCAAAGATGTTTTGAATGAAAGGTATTTGCACTCCTGAGCATTTATTGATGGGAAAAAAATCGTCTTGGCTTTGTATGTAAGAAGGACTATCCATGAGATCCGAGTAATACAGATACTGTTTGATTTTTAAAAAGATGAACAGAATCACAGAGGTCAGAGACCTTCAGATGGGGAAGTATGGAAGGGAAGAAAAGCATGGTTTTAAACTCTCCATATTTGTGCTATAGGTTTGACCTTGGTCACTATATATGAAAAGAAAAAAATTCAGCATGGCCTGATGGAAATATCCCTAGAATATCAGCTGTTTGAGAGACTGAGGCAAAAGGATTCAAGAGCAGGGCCTGCCTGATCTACACTGTAAATTCAAGGGTAGTCTGGGAAACTTGATGAGACCGTTTCAAAAATCTTAAACAACATTAAAAAAAGAAAAAAGTAAGAAAAGGGTGGAGGATACAGCAGTGGTAGAGGGCTTACCCGGCAATCATAATGGCCAGGCTAAGGTCCCCAACCACGGAGCAAGGGCTTCTTAACTGCCACTGTCTGTGTTTATTAGGGGATCCCCAGTGCCTAGTTTTGTGCTTCTTTTCTAGTGTATCTGTCTCTGCACACATTTCCCAATTCTTGCATTCCTACTAACTGTAGCTGGAGGCAGGATGGAAAACAGGGAAGAGAGCAGGCTCTTAGGGGCAGAAGGGTATGAACTCAGATCTGATTTCATGGCAACTAAGCATGAGAGCTCTGGGACTCCAGCCTTCTAAGCCTTCCTGTCCCTTCCCCCAATAGCTGAACTTCCTGGTATGATCTAAAGGAAAGGTGGTCATTGGAAGTGAGTTTCTTCTCTTTTGGCTAGGCATAGAAACTGATTGCTGGTTATAGGACTTGGGGTTAAGGGGGAGGGGATCCTGACTTTCAGCAGCTTTTTTTCTTTTGAGAAAAGGTTCTGGTAGTGTGAGTGGGGGCCCTTGCAGTGGTCTACTGCCATGCATACCAATCTCGTGAGCACTGGGCAGGGGGCTGGAGTTGGGGTGTGGTGGGAAAAAAGTCAGCATGTCCAAATTCATGGTGTGTTAAAAGCCTCAGTCTGTACATGCTGTAAGTTGAAGGCAGTCTTCCTGCGCTCCATTTTCAACTTTGCTCTTGATATTTATGGCAGATGAAGCAGTAAAATGAAATCCACTCTGCAGATCCAACAGCAGATAAGAAGCAAATTTGGGCCTGGGGCTGTGCAGTTACTCCAGTAAAAGAGCTCATTATGTCACAGCTGAAGAACTCTGCTCTTCCCCCTCCCCCCATCCTCACAAGTGGTGGGACTACTGGAGGGTGAACCTCTTCTCAGCCACCCTCATCTGCCTGTGTCTCCCACAAACCAGTCTGTGTGGGTGCACATTCTCAAATGCAAGGGGCTCAGCCTCCCTGGCACTCTGGGCTATTTCCTCACTCGCCCACCGTCTCCACGCCCTTTTCTACTTTTGTTCTGGCTCCTATGCTTCCATGCCACACTCCTTCATTCCTCACCATGGAGTTCCCTTTGTTGCAGTTAGCCGCGAAACCAATGGTTTAAAATGAAGTTTGTAATTAGACAGAGCTTTCAGCTTAGGGATCAGTAGATGGTAACTAGGTTTTGACCTTCTGGTTTTTCTAGAAAATTCAAACGGAGTCTTACAAATCTAGTCAAAAGTAATTGCAATACCGCCTCCTAATTATATGGGCAAAGAATATTCTCATGCACAGCCAAAGAGCCAGTTTTGTTTGTTTGGGCGTCTTTAACAGTATATCACCTTCCCCACAGAAAACGAATTCACATTTCCTTTCAATGTTTCCTCAAGTTACTCTGTAAAATGCCATTTTTGGAAAAGTACGTGTGAGTTTTTGCTTGATAGGTGCTTTGAGTTCAGATGTTCATCTTCATCTACTATTTCACTTGCAGACCATTCTGTTCAAAAGCGTGAGTTGTTTCTTCTTCATGCAGTTCCCTCTCAAAAAGTAATTAATTTTCCATTGAAACTGAAAAACTAAAGTTCAGTTACTACATGCTGTGATAGGTAAGGTCTCACAAATGTTTTATTTGTTGAAATTTAAACTTTCACTCTTTAAAATAACTGTTGGTACTGAGACAGCTAATGAAGGAAAGTGTCTTAGTGGTGGTTTTCAGTCAACGTTCAAGTTCGTCGCCATATGAATGTGCTGTGTACAAGGACTGGAAGGGCTCCAGGATTGGCAGGGGAGTGTGTGTGCATTTATGTCTAGTGTTTGTGTGTTTATATCTATATATATGCAAATGTGTTTATGTCTGTGTATGTCTCTATGTGGGTTTGTGATTATTTGTTTCTATATCTGTCTACATACAATTGTCTATGTGTGTGTGTGTATTTGTATACATATGTAAACATAATATTTGCTTTAGTAGCCCTGTTTGTAAAAACAATAAGGAGATAAAACATTAAAACTGCTCACTTCACAAGAGACTGTGGCTGCCTATGTTTATTAGAGGGTTGTGGGTGCCTGGGTTTGTTTGCGCTCCTTTCTAGTGTATGCCGAGCTCACTTTTCCCAGCTCCTGCAATTCCTACTGTGGCTGGAGACAGGGTGGAGAGCAGAAAAGAGAGCGGACTCCTAGGGGCAGGAGGGTATGTCTGTTGATCTGGCTTTAGGTCATCTCTGCGCACGTGGGCTTGGGCTGGAGCCCTTCTGTCTACCACCTTTCTTACCCTTCCCCTCCTTTGAGCACCTGGTGGCTGCAGGTGGCGAAGAGCTGGAATGTGGGAATGGAATCCTCTTTATCCCTGCTAGCCCAAACACAGCTATTAAGGAGTTCTTAATGGTGGTCACTGTTTCTGTCTGTAGTGGCTATCTCCTGCTAACTTTATCAAAGCCACCTTCCCTGCCGGATTCAAGTCATGTAAGGGCTTTCTTACCGGTGTGCTGGAGTAAAGTTAAAGAAAAGTTATAGACTACCTGACTTTGTCTTGTTATCAGAGCGGGAACAACTTTGCTTTGTGACTTTCCTCGGTTGTTAAGAGTGGGACTCCAGAAGTCCCACAGGGAGGAAAGCCACCAAGCAGTGATGGTTGGACTCCTGAAAACACGTACCAGGCTGAGAAAGCAAACACTGAGTGAAGTGGGAGAGAGAGAGAAAGGGGGGGAAGAGACACGGCCTACCTCAGACCATAGGCACATTGCAGATACATTACAGAATTAAAGGAAAGTGGTGAAATCAGAATCTCCCCCAAAGGGGTGGCAAATGGAAATAATCAATGATTTGGAGCATAAGCAGCACCCCCTTGGGTGGAAACAGAAAACAAGAACACCAAGAAAATTAATTTTAATGGATTTAGATTTCATCAAAAATTGAAACTTTATCAGAAGACAATAGTAAGTAAATAGAGAATAGTCTACTGAGAGGAAACTATTCTTAAAATGTGCATTTAAAATTGAACAAGTGTCCAAGATATACACATGACATATGCTAGTCAAAATATATATATATAAAGTAGCCAAAACATTTGCAAATATACTTCACTGAAGTATATTAGAAAGAGGGTCAACAGCTTTCCTGACCAGGGAATTATGCAGCAAAATCAACCGAATTGGTTAAAGGAAGAATAATACCAACATCAAAGTTGGAGAAAGTGTTTTGTGAGTGGCCAGCCCTTTCTAGTGCTCTTGGTGAGAGTACAAAACCTGCGCTGCAGTCTCTTTGGGAAAGGTCTGGCCATTTTAGATCAAATGGAACATGTGCTTAGTTTCTCATTCTGTGTTTTCATCTTTCAAAAATTTAACCAAAAGAACTGAATGAATATGTCCCCAAAGAGGATAATATTGCTCATAGCAATTTATTTATAATACAAAAAATAAAAAGGAGTCATGGTGATTCCATGGCAGGATCACATGGTGCCATAAGATATGCTGACTGTTCCAGCAAACACAGGGACCATGTTCTGAGAGGATTCTGAGAGTGTGTTTCAGAAACATCAGAAAAAGGAGCACTTCCTACAAAACTCAAGCCCAAGTCTACAAGAGACACAGCTCATATTTGGTGAACTGAACTGCCAGGCCTGCTCCTTTTGGTGGTCTGGCTGCCAACTGACTTGGAAGGGGCCTGAGGGACCTCTCCAAGGGTTGAACATGTTCTGTGTATGGACAGAGATTCGTTCGCACTGAGAGTGGCCAGTGTCCCCATCAGATGACTGGGACACTGAATGCCTGTGCATTTAACTTCCTACAAATGCCCACCTTCTCCCGCAGAATAATGAGCATAGGCTGAATCCTGGCTGATGACGTGAGAACTGCTGTGTTTAAAGGGGACATGCTTTGACATTCAGAAAGAAGGGCTGGGAAGAAGCCTTAGTCAGTAAGTTCTTGCTGCACAAATGCGAGGACCTGAGTTCAAATCCCAAGCATGCATGTATAAAGACTAACTGCTGTGACTCATGCCTGTAATAGTACCATTAGAGAGGTTGAATAGGAGGCTCATTGGGGTTTGCCGGCCACGTAGTCTAACATAACAGGGCAGCTCCAGATTCAGCGAGAGACCCTGCCTCAAATAGTAACACTGAGTGTGCTTGAGGAAGGTGTTAAACGTTGACCTTTAATCTTTATATATATGTAAACACACAAGGACAGTAGGCATGCATGCCTCCCCGACACATACACACACATTTTTGAGAAAGATTTCAGGAAGTTTGCCAGGTGTGATGATTTTAAGAGGTAGCAATAAGAGTATTGCTACACATTGGCATATACTTATAAATTACTAAGTTATAGCTGTGTTTGCTGGTAAGTACTTTTAGTCTCATTTAACATGTTTTATATGTTTTAAAAAATGAATTATCAATAATGCCTTCTAAAAAGTTGGCAAGCACTGGGAATTTTCCAAAGAAATTAAATTTTATAAAAATAGATAGAGCAAATAATTTTTGGGTGTTAAACAGGTACACATGCTCAATATGCTTTAAAAAAAATCAGGGCTCGAGAATAGATGTTTCAGTGACTGAGAGCACTATTGCCTCACCACTATTGCAGTGGAGCTGACTTGGATTCTCAGTGCTCATGCTATACGCATTCTATAAATGCATGTGGCTCCAGCTCCAGGGTAACTGACCCTCTCTTCCAATGTCTGCTGGCATCTTCCCTCATGTGCACACACTCATACACATAACTTCAAATTTTAAAAAATAAAAAATAATCAAGCATATGTATGTACTCTGACAATGCCTGTAACACGTAAAGACTTGTATCACTTTGTACTGTACTGTGCTGCTGGGTTAGGTGTTGCATAAATCCTTTGTGTGTCCTATATAGGACAGCACACTTATTCTTCACGGCATGTGTGTTTTCAATTATGCCTGGGCTCTACTAGCTTCTATATTCATTCTTCTTGAATGAATGAATCCATAAGTGACTGTGTGTATATGTGGACAGTGAGTTCTTTGTAGGTTAATGCAAAACTTAAGAGTTTTGTCTGACTTTAAAGACTCAGCTAGGATAAAACTGCGTTTTTCAATGCATTTGTGATTTTGCTTCATTTTCTCCCCTTCCTTTTGTCCACACAGAATTTATGTTTTTGAAGTTTTCTTTAGTGGAGGAAGGGCACATATATGCCACAACACTGGTCCTTTGAGGTCAAAGGACAACTTGCAGGAGCGGATCCTGGGGCGTGAAATTTAGCATGTGTTGTTTGTCTATAAGCACCTTTACTAACTGAACTATTTCACTGTCCCCAGGATGTTCGCTTCCAGGGGCATCCAGGTGACAGACTTCCCTCCCTGCCTGCTCGTCTTGTGTGATCCATTATAGTTCACATTCTGCTTTGTAGAACTTGGTGAAAGCTGCTGTTTGCTGAAGAGTACTTACTTTTTATCCCTGTTATGTCTTCCTTCTGGAATGGTGTATTTTTATTATAATGGAATTTAGAGAGGAGGGACACAAAAATCACCATTCTTGTCTTTCAGATTAAATATGATAAATTGAGTTTCACTTAGAAATAAATTCAAAACCCCCAGAAATGTATTTGTTTGTAGTTTTAGTTTTATGGTGCAAATGATAGACAGATTTTCTTTTTGAACATCTATTTTATTGTTGCTGGCATAAGAAGGTTTGTTAAGTTTAAGATGAAAGAAAGAAACACCAAACAGAAGATGACAAGATGGAATATGAGGGAAATAACAAGAAGTAGACAGAATGAAAAGGATTACTTTTAACAATGGTTAGTATTTTAAGAGGGACCTGAAATGAACTTCCTGGACCCAATGGGATTACATTAATGATTCCTCACAAACATACATGAACCAAATTTTTGTGATCCTTTTCTTGGATCAAAAATGTTTACACCTGAATAAAAGAGATAGTCAACCTTGCTCAGTTCAGAAGATCTTATCTCTTTCTATCAAGTTTGTCATTTCCACAACATATAAGCATAATCAAATGACTTAGAAGTTTGCACCATCTATCTAGTAACACATTTCTACCTGTAAATATGTCCATTCCTCTTATTCAAAATCATCAGGAATGTTTAAAGAAAAGCATATTTTTTTATTGTACGATAAATATCAACTTGTATCTTTGGGAAATAACAATGACCACAGCCTTCACAAAGCTACATATGTAGGAGTGGTGTGTGCAAGCCAACACCGTCTTAGATGAGGGCATGACAAGGGTCACAGGATGGAAAATGATGGGCAGAGATCTTGAAGAAAACTACCTTAGACAGGGCAATATAAAAGTTCTCTTAGTTGAGGTGGCATTTGTGTAAAACAAAATGTGAGGTGTCAGATAAAATCGAAGCATGCTATTATCTGGCAGGAAGTGTGTGCAGGATGCAACATCAAGTGATAAAAAGTTCCTCTTTTGCCCTTTACTTTAAAAGATTGTTATGGATTTCATACCCATCAGGTATTTACATACAAATGGTATGTTACTTTGATTGATTGGTAGCAACTTTAGTTACAAGCTTTAAAGAGGTCATGAAGACATCAATGAGACTTCTTAGAAGAAATAAATTCTCTAAAATATGTTAAAAGTGTGCATTTGGAAGCATCCTTTGTTTTAATGTGTTGCAGTTGTCCATGGGTCTGAAGTAAGAGATATCCCCTGTCAAGATCCCCTGGAGAGTTCAAAGAACTTCAAAGTTCCGTCATCTCTTATGTATTTTTACCCTACTCTTGTTTGCCATTTTGTTGATCTAATAAAGTGCATATAACTTTCCAATCCACACGGGGACTCTTGTAGAAGAATCACCTTCCCAGAAGGATTGACATATTCTTCCTAGAATATCCTCCAAGATTCACTTCCTGTGTGAAGATTGGGTGAATGGACCAACCACAAGCTAGGTCCTTTGTCTACACCGATGAAATGTACACTTCAGTCTGTTCTGTTTTTCCTAATTGTTCCTGCTTCTCCCATTGTTACTGAGCACAAATAGGACACCTTAACAGTCCTCTGTCCTCCATGGCATAAAATTGTAGTCAGTCTGAAGTTGCCTGTTCATTTCCAAATCAGAGGCAAAGTTTGCGTTCCAAGAGTTAATCTGATAGTGAGTTTTGGCTCTGCTTCATCTTCCCAGGATTCCTTGGCATGACTGAGATGAAAGATTTAGGCTCATTTCCCAGAAGGAGTTTCACAGGAACAGACGTAGTGACTTTACCGTTTCCTATTTATTGTTAAAGAACTCAAGGCTAGTATATGTGGTCCAGCGTTGAGCACTCGCCTGTCTACGCCATTTGTATATGGAGCTTAAACACAAGATTTTTTAAGCCAGTGTCATTATTTATTATCATTTGGAGTCAGTAAAAGGAGATAAACATGGTTTGGGGGACCGATCTCTGATTTAGCCACCTCCCTCAAAACAGACCCGTTTTTTTTCACATTTCTGAGTTTCTGGTAGAGACTTGCTTACCTGATAGGAATTCTTGAGGATTAAGTGGGATAATAAGATGACTTAGCTAATCATAATCATTCTACTAACTACAAATCTTTTGTAGGGTAGGGGGACAAGACAGGCTACAGAGATAGCTCCGTGGCTAAGAGCTTTCTCTGCAAGCATCAGGATTTTACTTTGAATCTCTTGCACATATATTAAAAGCTAAGTATGACTGCTTGTGCCTATGACCTTAGCATGAGTAGGTAAAGACAAGTAGATCTGGAGCACTTACCTGCCAACCAACTTATCCCAAAACAGGAGCATTTAAGTTCAACAAGAGATGTTGTATCAAGGTGACAAAGTGAAAAGATAATAGAAGAAATCATCTAGTGCCTTTCTCTGGCCACTGCACCTGCACACTGACATGCATGCATACACAGCACATGTATGCACACACACACACACACACACACACACACACTGAGAGAGAGAGAGAAAGAGAGAGAGAGGCAGAGACACAGAGAGACAGAAAGAGAAGGGGACAGTCGAATGATGAGAGAGAGAAACACGGGTGGGGGGGTAGAGCGATTAGGGGAAAAATACAAAAGATAAAAAAAGGACAGTGACAAATGTTGAATTATCCCACAGGAAGATCCCTGAGATATGTTTTCCCTACTTTGATGACAAGTGACTGTAAGGGGCGTGGGAGAAAGAAAGCAGGGGCAGTAGTTAAAGGCTGGGTAATGGGTTGCTTTATTTCGTTTTACATTTCTGTGTCTTCTTTGTTATAGATATACCAGGTAATCTGTTGTCTTTCAAACAACTAACAAACGTAGGAATATCGGTGTGTCCCTCTTTGCAGTGGTCCCAGTTGACTGGAACTATTGTTGCATGATTCTTCTTGCTGAAGTTCCCCAGATCTCCTTTGAATCTAAGTCTTGTTTATCCCACCTGATCACAGATACAAATTTCCCTCACTGATTTCTTGGTTTGTTTGGAGTTCTTTCTCAGCAGGAAAAGCTGGGAGTAAGGATGCAAACACAGACACATTCACAAGTATAGACATGCACACAGAGACACACAAGTGGAAACATACACACATTGCGGGGATTGCTGGCTATTGCAATGTAATCTATGGGATGTTGGAATTTATAGCTGAGTAAAGACAAATTATGGATTGAAGGAAAGTCTTCGGATTTACTTTCCAAATAAGGTATTATGTTTTTGTGATTAACAGGTTCATAAACACAGGCTGTGTCCTAATACAGGCATTACTTTTAGGGACTGACAAACTAGGAAATATTTTTGCTAAAATTGCCCAGATACTGTTCAATTGAGAGAAAAATCCTCTTGTTGGTATGATATTTTTCACTGCTTACAAAGGTTATCTTGTTCAATTGCATGGTCTCATTAGGAGTTAAAACCTAGAACTGTCTGATGCCTTCAATCCGAAAGGTTACTTTTCAAAACTAGCATGTTGTCATGGCAGCGTGAAAATGTTAAGGTGTGACTGACCCTCTGCGGAACTGAGCACCTCACCACAATGACTTCAGTGTCTGTGGTGAGATATCACAAGTCAGTCTCAAGAGTCAGAAAGCCTCACCAGGTGGAGGAGTAGATAGATACTTTCTTAAATCACTAAGGTAAATCCTTTCATAGCAGAGCACAAGAAAGCACAGGGCTCTGAAAGGCTGTCATCTTACAAATCTAAAATTGCAAAGGCCTCTTCATGTCCTAGGGAAAATAACATGGAGGACACGTTAGGCACTGTGGTTTTCCTGAATAGGCTCACAGGCATCACAAACCACACATTAGGAAAGTCAAATTTTTACAAATATATAGAAATAATCAGCTTCAGATTTAAAAGGGAGGGTTGAAACCACATGTTTGCATAGCTGGCAACCCAGGAATATGTCTAGGGTATTTTTTTAAATGCCTAAATTAGATCTATGCAGAGCATGGAAACAGCAGATAACTGGCAATATAGATTTAGCTGAAAGAAAGAAGAAAAAAAGGAACTGTCTTTCTAAATTCTGCCCCTCCCCCCAGAGAAAAATGACTTGTGTTTCTAGTGACAGAGCTGTACACAGCAAATGCCTGAATCACTTCACAGATAATGAGACATTCTGTTTCGTTGTTCACTATTTAAAAATTAAAAACTAACAATTACAGATGGAAACTATTCATTCTGAGATTTAGGGATGGAAAAATCTTTTTTTTTTCTCCCCATAGCTTTCTAATCTCTGAGCAGACTGCACTTCAGCTGGCAGTTAAAAGGAGGTGGATGCACTCACAAAGAACGACGCAGGAGCCAACTGTGCGTGCTCTGAGTCTGAGCTTGAGTCTTACCCATTTGCTGCCTTCAGAAGCCTGCTTTATCTGTATGTACAAAGAGGCCAAAGCCATGACATGCTGTGGTTTCATGTTCTAAGACAGCATCCAACGGTAACAGTCACCATGCCCCTCCCCCCCAAAATGATGTATCGGGTGGAGATTTATCTGACCAAGAAAGCCAATGATTGGCAAGAGATGTCACACATCTAGGTTCGGAGACCGGAAAAGCCTTTCTGTTTGAGTCATCTGAGCTCGGAGTGGTTGAATTAGTTACTATCTGCTAATTATTGAATGCAGAGTATAGTTTCCCAGTTTAGCATATTTCAGAGTTAAAAGCATTGTTTTAAAACCATTATCTTAGTTATTACTACTATTAGTGTTCAATAGCTGAAATATTTCAGTTATGTGTATAGAAATTTATAAAGTGCCTAATCTATGTTCACTGCTTTTGTTTGTTTAATTGATTTTGATTAGCAATTATCACAGCTCCAAAGTTTTAGTAGACAAAGATGAAATTCAGATTAGCCCTGTTTATAATTTAAAAAAAAAGAAAAAAGAAAAGAAAAGCAAAAATCAGGATGTAAGTAAAACTTTGTAATGTGCTAAAAAGTTTAAGATTGTATTTAGTACACACACATAAATGTAACAACAGCAACAATAAGGAAAAGAGGTTATCAATTCGAAAGGGCTTTGTGGGGCACAGGAAGACTTAAGGGAGGAAATGGAAAGAGAGAAGTAATATATTTTAATTACATTTTTTAAAAGTTTATCTAAACCAAGAAGTGGTTTCAGTTAACTGTAGGGGCATTAGCATTCCGTGCTGAGAGGTTTATAGCTGGACTCCAATACCAGAACCCACACCCTTTAAAAATGTTAAACATATCTTCTGTAGCTTAAAACAGTCATTTGACCCAAACACTTGGGAAAAGTCTAAAATATTTTGGAATATTTTAAAAATAACTTATTAAGAGATTCTTTCTTATTGGTAGAATGGATAAATTAAAAATCTGGAAACATTAACCTTCATATTGCTTTTTTTTCCTCTCCAAAAAAATATATTATTTAGAAAACAAACATAGTTGTCTCATGATGGCTTTTCTTTGTTTGTTTGTTTGTTTCTCTTTCTCTCTTTCCTTCTCTCTCTCTTTCTTTCCTTCTTTCTTTCTTTTCTAAATGAGCCAACAAAAAAGAATAAAATATATGATCCTCTCTGGTCTGCCTGAGGCTGAGTCATTTCCTGTTTCAATAACAAGAATGTCATCAGCTAAACTCCAAGCAGCACAGTTTGTCACTGTGTGTGGCTTTATTTGTACATGTTGCTAGAAGGTTCTTAAGGAAAATACACTCATCATTTTAATACCAAAAAGGAAACTTGCAGCGAACAGCTCTGGCTCTGCCTGCTGCTTGTGTATTATTTATGCCATAACTAATAGGAGACAGGATGAATGTTTGTCCAGCTATATACAGTCACACTCATGACACTAATTCTGCCTTGGGAATTCATAATTCACTCAGGTCACCAAGGTGTTCACACCAGTGCAGAGTGTTTTCCCACGTGTTGAGCTCTGGCCTCCAGTGCCAGAGAACATCGGAACTGAGACGGGAAAGGCCTGGGAGCTGCCTGATTTTGCCCGAGTGACTATTTGATCCCTCCTGCTTCCACTCCACTTGCACACAGCAGCCACACTCCTCTCTGATTTCTTCATCGAAAGGCTCTGAGATTCTTTTCCTAGAATCACAAAAGGGAGTTGGCATTGTTGACTTGGTCAGAGGCTCAGGGCGCGCAGAGTTCTCCGAGCTGAGAACGTGGCCCTCCCGAGACCCACCAAGCTGACTGTAAATGATTCATCTGCATGAGTCATCGTCTTCAAGCCAAGATAGCTATCTATTGTCTTCTCGCTGCTACTATTTTTCCAAGCTGTTGTTGAGCTGTTGGAGATTCCAAACCCCGTCCCTGTTTCTACCATCCAGGAAACACTGTTCAGGGCTCAGACAACATCCCTGCAGAGATTGGGACGAGCAGCATTTAGCTTTCTAATCAGACCCCGTTTAATGTCATCCTCAGCTGGCTTGGGTTAGATTCTCAGTAGCAGGGGAGGCATTTCAGGGATCTGCTAGGTCTTACCTGAAAGAAGCTATCCTGGTGACTCAAGGGATATTCCCCTAGCGTCAGAATGAAAAAGTATCCTATTAGACAGAAGAGGGACTTTCCTGCTGCAAAGGGAACCTTACATCAAAAGGCTTTTGCTTTTCTCCCAGTTTAGAAAGCTTATTGCCTGTAACACATACGGATCTTAATGATCGCTCATTCAAAATCCTCATAGAGAATTGTATCATGACTCTATTTCTCCCTCCAGTGTATCTTAAAAATTCATCACAATCTAACGATACAGGCATTGTTTGGCTGCAATAATTAACATCTTATTTGCATTCAGTATGACTCTAAGTTCTACACAAGTGTCTAAGACGGTGATAGGCAGTGTGGAATTGCTAAGTAAATGTTTGCCATAGGTTATAAAATATGAATAAAACGGGCATGGCTGCTTTTCTGTACTTTCAGCCTAGGGTTATCTTCTGGGTGAGTAGCATGTGACCACTTCTGAATCAGTCACAACCGTAACTGTCAGTCTCATGCACCGAGATCCTGTGTACCTATGACTCCTTCATGAGTTGCTAGGCTTCGGCTCCACAAACACCACTGAAGAATTTGTTGCTATGTAACTTTCAACGCCTTTGAATATGTCCTCCCCCTCAAGATCCTAGGGGAGGGAAATGACCCTATTGGGAAAAGTTCTTCTTCAGGAGAAGAAGATGGCCTACCATCGGTCTATGATCTGTTATGGACAGATCAGTTCCAATCATGCTCCCTCTACTTGGGAATGGAGAATTAGGTTTGGATTAGTGTTGTGATTTCAGGTTAAAGATGGTGTGGTCCCTCTCCAGCAATCAAAAAGAGTTTGTATCTCTTGGTCCCATGAAGAATGGAAAAAATAAGAACTCTACCATGAATTACTTTGATTTACCAAGAGTTTATAGGCTGAGTATCAGCCAGGCTACTCATTTCCTGCTTTGCCTCACACAGAACCAGTTCAATCCTGTAATAATCTTCACTTTGTCCTAGCCCTCCAGGCCCTCTGCTTGGTGGTCAGAGTTCTGAAGCCAGAGAACTGACCTCTACCATACATTGATTGTTGCCTGTACGTTAAGATAAGGCATTCCAAAGACTTTTCAGATCCTGAGCTTCAAAACTATACTGTGCTATTTCCTTCAGTCTTAAGTCTGCTTATCCATGGTAACCTGGAGCTCCCGTCAGCCTGTCTCCCTGCCATCATAGACCACTGCAAAGAGCTTCATGCAGCCCCTCCCTTACCTCTACTTGCTGTGGCCTTTGCTTGTCTTCTGGTTACTGCTCTGTGTTCTCCCCTCAACTCCAATTCTACTCTGTCTCTCTGAACTACTTTGCAGCCATCCTGGACTCAACTGATCTCTTTCTCCTCTGCACCCATGATTCTGCTACCAGCCTGAAAACTACAATTGGATCTATATTTTTTAGTAGTGTGTCTGACAGTCAAACGTGACAGTTTTTCTCCTGCCCAGCACACAGATACTCATTTAACACCGAAAGAACTTTCTAGCTATGGTGCTGTGGGTAAGCAAGTCAGCTCCTTGCTGAGCCTCAGTTGCTTTATGTGTGACCAGAGAGTTCCAACCTACCTGACAGAATTGCGAAGGACGAAGGAGTAAGCACACGAAGAAACCCTTGTGGGGCGCTTCTATCCAGCAGGTTTGCTGGAGATACCTCTTCGAAACCCCTCAAAATCACAGCGGCAAAGGGCTCATTAGTTCTCTCAGAGGAGACAGCCTTACACCAGGCACTATTATTAGTATCTCTGATTTGGGGTTCTGAACTCATATGTTTGACAGAGGCTTCATGTCCTCTGTGTCACTCAATAGTGACAAACCAAAAGAAAAGATCCTGGCAGATGATCAACAGCCTTTCCTGCTGCTGTGGTCATAAACCCCATGGCTATTTTAGGGCCAGTATTGTTCAAGCTGGATTTAGTTTTCCTTTGCTGTCTATTTTGGCGTTGACTTGCTCTAAGAGGGCAGGCTCCACATGGCGTGTCAGGCCGGTGGCTCTCTCACTGTCTTTGTCCGGGTTTACTCAGGGAAAGATATCACCAATGAGAAAATAAAAGACTGAAAGATCTTGAAAAAGATCTCATCCTCCATTCAGATCTTAAAAACACATTTTAAAGAAAATGGCATACTATCATAGGAAATGCTTTTTCTTTTTACTTGTAAAATTAAAGAAAGTCACAGATGTCTAATAGTGTGCATTATTAGAGTAAAAAAATCTGTCTTTAGATGTTCATGGATCTGTGTGTGTGTGTGTGTGTGTGTGTGTGTGTGTGTATATATATATATATATATATATATCCTCTTATGTCTATGTGTATTTATTTGTATGTATGTGTGTGTTGCTATGTAGGATGTATTTGTGTTGGTCTATATGTCTTTTTGTGTCTATGGGTGTCTGTGAAGTCTCTGCTTACCTATATACCTATCAGTGTGTACATCCATAGATAGCTGTCTATGCCTGTGTGTCGATGCTTCTGTGTGTCGCTGTACACATGTGTGTTTGAAAGCATGCTTTGTGTGGTAGTGATCATGTGTATGGCATGTGATTTGTTTTTTCATGTGCCCATCTGTTTTCTGTGTGGGATGAGTTCTTTATTTCTTTTCCTCTCCTTTTTATTTTTTTTTTTTGAATCCCATGAAAGAGTGTCTCCTTCTACTTGCTGAAGAATTCTGTCAAGAAGTGAAACCACAATGCAAATTTGAGGATTAACGTCTTTGAAATGTTTGATGTTATTTTTATCAGCTATTGTTCTCCAGTGTGAGCCTCCCTGTCAAGCAGCAGCAGGCCCTACTATCCTGTTACAGGGGGAGCCACACTGCATCTTATTTACATTTTCTGTTTTGCTTATCAAACTAAGTCAACAGTGTAAACCAGACAAGGAGATAGTTTGTCACTTTACTGCAGAGGTCTCTACTGAAGTTCTAGAATCGTTTGTGTCTCTGTCCCTAGGATCAAGGAAGAGATGAGAGACCAACACAAGGACCTTTGACTGAGTCCTCAAGCTCAGAATAAATTGTCTAATTTCCGGCTCATGGGTCAGAGTCTCTTTTATTGGCCATTCCAGATTATTGCTAAGCAGTGATAGTACTTTCCTCCCTGCCAGCAGACAGGTCAATCAAGTGAGAATGATGGCAGCCTTCCAGGTGTGGCTGTCGTTTGCTGCCGCATTGGCCACAGTCTTATGACTGAAGACTCAGTATAGAACGGGTCAAAACCAGAGAGGTGGACATCACCACCCAAACCCATCAGCTGCCCAGGCAGGTCTGACTAGGCTTATGGGAAATGTGCTCACAGGTGAGACAACCCTTGGCACTAGCTCCAGACTTTCAGTTCAGAGAACGGTGAGTTCCCAGCACAAGGGAGTGGAAGGTGATGTCATCGCACAGATATGGCTTTACTTTGAAATCAGTAACTGCGTTCAAAGTTCTCCGGGACCCACACTTGGATTTAAACAGTGAATACTGATAGGCAACGTTTGGCCAAACAGAAAAAGAAAATAACACCCCTCATGTATGAGGTTTCCCTTAGAAAACACCAGAAAGTTTTTTACGTGTTTGCTACAGTCCTATTTTCACTTGAAACTTTCCCAGACGGTATTGTTAGGAACAAAAATCCAAAATTAGCTCTAGGCTAAGAGTGAATAATTTCAACAGCCACTCTAAAAGGGTTTGTATTTTTAGAGCCATATATGGGTGAAAGGAACTCTTTCAACAGGAGGAAATAAAAGGAAACTTTTTGCACATGGCAGGAAAAAAAAGTTTAAACACTAAATACGTGTGAGAGTTCAAGTTCCTAAAATTTGCCAAATGAAACTCTAGGTAATTTTTAAATTTGCTTTCAGTCAACATTTATTTGAGATGCCTTACCAACTTTCAGGGATAAATTAGGAAACATTGCTTCCATTAATTAATATTTAACAGTTGGCTAGCATTTCAGGCTTGTATGTCTCCCCTTTTCATAACTAAAAGCTGGTGAACATTTAATTGAATTTTGATGATAATCTTAATAGCATAATTCTCTACATTTGCTCCTTAAAGTAATTTCATATTTGCAAACTGCTTTTGCATTTCCTATACTTAGTTACATAACTTTGCTCATGGAGTAAATTAAGTTCTTACTAATGTAAAGTGGCTTTTCTCTAATGGAATAAACACAGATATGTCAATAAATGTACAGCAGATAATCTCACTCCACTGGTAATATGGCAGTGCTAATTAATAAGTGCATCTTGGTACATAACACATATAGCCTTCCTCCCAGGTCTGGGGATAGCACTGAACTAAACTTTTGGATTACAGCATTTTAAGTGCAGATCCTTGAGGTTGGCCTCATCATAGAAACTGTCAGCTGACAACCATGATGACCAACTCAGACGCTGATGAGAGCCCAGAGAGAACTCCAATTTGATTTTGAAGGGCTCATAGGGTCCTCTAACACTTATTGATCATCTCTGAATTTTCAATTTCAAGAGAAGATTCTACTGTGGAAGGATAGCCAAGAGCAACACACTACAAAAATCACCCTTTTTAAAAAAATACCAGAGCCTTAAGTAAGAAAACACTGACACCCAGGAACAAGCCATAGAGGCAAACCCTAAATTAAGAAAACTCATCATACTGTCCTATGCAAAGGACAGTCCCATGACATCATTGTTACCATTATTATTACTAAAGATATTTTAGGGTTAGTATCTAGACAGATAACTACTTCACAGGGGCTATAGTAGAAAACTATTATCAAAGGGCTAATTTTGTAAGGGACATGAATGCACTTGTGAACTCCCCCCTTGTTACACACACAGTCACACACACACACACACACACACACACGTATGGGCTTATATCTATTATGGTGTTTTAGGTGCAGAGCAAACTGCATCATTCAACAACCAATGACTATATCTTTTTCATACTTACTGCTCTTGCAGAGGACCCAGGTTCAGTTTCTAGTCTGCATGATCTCTCACAACCATCCAGAACTCCAGTACCAGGGGATTCAGTGCTACCTTCTGACCTCCACAGGCACCAGGAGAAACACCCATATAAATTAAACAAACAAATAAATAAATACATATTCTTTTAAAGAATAAATATCCAAGTTGGGGATAGCTTGCTGGATAAAGCATGTGCTGTAAAAGCATGAGAACCCCAGTTCTCATCCTCAGAACCCCAGTGCTTCTACAATGAAGAATTGGGAAATTCTTCGGAACACAGAGACCGAAGAATCCTCAGAAACTCACAGGACAAGTAGTCTGTCATCCGCAGCAGTGAACAACAACAAAACTCTGTCTTGTACTCGGTGAAAACAGACAGCTAAGATTATTGTTACCCTCTTACCCCCCCCACACACACATATGTTATGGCATGTGTATGCAGGCACTTGGAATGTGCCATGCCCATATACACCCATTTTATCTTTAAAATGTATTTTCTCAGATAAGTATATTGAAGAGAAAGAGATAAGTTTTGGGGATTTTAGCCTTGGAGTAGCTTACCATGCCCACTCCAACCCCTGTCTTTGTCTAGTCTGAAGATGTACCTAACTGTATGAACATATACGGCCCAAACTGATTGCTCCCTAATCCCTGTCTCATCTCCTCTACTAACACCTCCTCATTGTGGCTACCTTGTCCTCTGTGATCTAACTCTCTCCAGGGGCAATTCTACCCCAATTCTCTGGGAGACTCCTAAGGTTACCATGCACTTCTGTCCTAAATAATGTCTCTAGCCCAGGTTGAAGGTATCAGCATGTACACTGGCTAGACTAAGTTTTAGTTGAAATTATATAGCACAGAGACAAATAAATACATTGCACAAGGAGAAATGGTTCTTGTGTGGTTTCTTTATCTATTTATCTTTAGAGAAAAAAACAGAAACTAGTGCCTTGTGCATGCCATGCAAATGCTCTGTCAATGAGCTACATTTCTACCTCTCGAGCATGCTCTTTAAGTCCACAGGAGAGACTTACCTTAAAATTCCCCAGAATTTTGGAGTTATCTGCTTTAATGTACATGCAAGAAGAATTCAAATTTAAGGCATGGTTGAACCATTTGGACATTCTTAGTAGAAACATTCTATATATATTGAAAAGCAAGATATTCTTGATTATGATGATAACGAGAAACATGTAGTATAAGCCTACTAATTTTTCTTGCTATATAGAAAAGAAAAAGTAAGTTTCACTGATTTATTTTCAAGGACACACTAAGCATTTCTGAGTAAGTAAAAGTCAGAGAAATTTGGGGAGTCTGAGAAATAACATGGGCGGGGCACTGATGTTTTAGAGGATAAAGCATGCATGGTATTTTGATAAGTGCTATTACTGTAAATGAACTCAGACTCAGGCTCTCCTAAATGAGCAAACAAAGGTAATGTCACCACCCTGGATCCTGAAGGACATATGCACAGTTGGTGTGTGACTCTCCTGGTGACATTCTGATTCCTCTGCATTATTGTTTTACCATCATATAGATTACAGTCAAGAGAGATTTCCATAAAATTATCCAGACCATTGCTGCTATGTCTATATCATTAAAACATACTGCATATCGCTGCCAGTAACATTTCTCATGTCTGCAGAATTTTTTCCCCACCGTCTGATTTGATGTTCAGTCATAACTCAAGTGTCTCAATGATTTTGTGATGATTTTTATTTATTTTTTATTGCTTTATAAATAATACCATTCAAAATTTCCACTTCCTCCCCTCCTCCCATTTCCCTCCCGCTCCCCCACTCATCTTCCCCACCTCAGAATTTTTTTTTACCAAGGTGTCATGCCACCTCAGAAGGGCTGAGCACTGTCTGAATGGGTTTGTGATGTCATAACATGTCTCCTCCCCCAACCTCTCACCTGGTAAAATCCCATCTTGCAAATTATATTTAGATTCCTCAAATGCAATGTAGCTTTGTATGTTATGTTAAATTCCCTTGAAGAAACTGATTCTCTCTCTCTCTTCATATATATATGCACATTTTTTCTAATTATCATAAGTCCTCTTCATTGACAATAGAGCTTTCTTAGTTTTACTTCAATTGCTAGCATAAAATATCCTGATCAAAAGCTATTTAAAAGAAGAAAGTGTTTATCCAACTTGTAATTCTAGTTTGCAATCCATCATTGAGAATAAGTCAAGGAAGGTACATAAGTAGCCAGTCACATCATATTCATGGTCAAGAACAGGGAGAAACGAATGCACCCATGCTGCCTGCTTATTACTTTTGCTCAACTAGCTGCCTTTACCCTTAAGTTGTTCAGAGCCCCCTGCCTAGGGAGTGGTGCTACCCACAATAAACTAGGTCTTTCAATTCACAACCAAGAGGGAAAAAGTGCATTTTACAAAATGAAATCACAACAGCAACTATAAGCAAGAGGAACTTCTAAAAGAACTTTATGAACTCCATAGACATACCTATATGCTAACCTGATCAGTCATAGCTAATTCCTCATTAAGACTCTCTTCCCAGGTAATTCTAGGTCATGCTAAATTAATTAAATTCTAGGTCAGTTAAACCTATCAGTGTAGGGCCCAATATGAGTTTGCCTTGTGTATGCTTCCTGTCTTTGGGGATCCTAAATTCCATGCACAGTTCTCTTCTTCCTATAATAGTAGCTACTATAATAGTAGTCATTACACAATGAATCTGTTCCTTGCTTTTTTGTTTTTATTGTAGTGAGGATTTTCTAAGTTCTTAAAACGCAATGTGCTAAACTCCTTTCCATTCCACTTAACCATTCATTCTCATTCTGCAATAAGAGTTTCCAGAGACAACTATCATTCACTGCCATCCTTTGTACACCAAAGCAACCCCTGGGAGTAATCCTGTGTCTGTGTGTAGGTGGCTAAAGAGAATAAACTGTGTTGAAGAATCTCTTACCGCGCAGATCAAAAGCATATTTTTGAGTCTATTGTCCAGCTTTTCTTCCAAGAGTTCATGTCATGGACTGTACAAGCCTGCTTTGAATGAGGTGTCAAATTATATTTTTGTGTTTGTAGGCTCTCGGCCGTCTAAAACAATGGCAGGGAGGAAAGGAGAATAGCAGCAATGTAATGAGTTCAGTTTTGCCTTTGAACTTAGCCACTGTTTTCTTATGGGTCCATGCATATTCTCATCTTCTGTCCTTGCTGAGCTGTGTGGAGAGTGTGGAAACCCTGGGTGGCAGATGTAGGCTTCCTGCAATGGAGATAATATATGCCACTGTGATGAAGTTTGGGCATTACGACCTGACTCTTGGTTCAGTGCTTTCTGGAAAAGTTTGAAGTTCACTTACTTTCCTAAAATCTGAGCAGCTCAGTTTATTTATTTTCTTTTATTAGTATTTCATTTTATTTTCAGCTTTGAGCTAGAGTCTCACCTCTCTCAGCTGCAGATCCTGCTGTGGTGGTTAGTGTTACTTGCCAATGAGACAGAACCTAGAATTACCTGGGAAATGGGCCTTTAGGTAAGCCTGTGGTAAATTGTCTTAATTACTTTGAGGTAACAAGACCCTCCCACTATGGGTGGCACCATTCCATGGCCTGAATTCTGGACTGAGAGAAAAGGAGAGAGGAAACTAAACACAAGCATTCATCTTTCTGCTACATAACTACAGACTCAGCATGACATATTATTGGTCCCTGGCCCACGCAGCTGTGACCTCCCTGCAGCGATAGACGGTAATCTGGAACTATAAACTGAAATAAACCCATCCCCCCAAGTGGATTTTGTCAGGATATTTCATCACAGCAACAGGAAGTCAAGCAAAGACACCGAGAATAACCTTTAATTTCTAATTCTCCTGCCTCTGCCTCCCAGACGCTGGGATCCCAGGTAGGTATTGCTGCAAGCATTTAATGCTTTGCTGGGAACCCATCATCCCAGGACTTTGTACAGGCTAGACAAGCACTCTACCAATGCTTCAATTCCAGTCCCAAGGAGCCTTTTAATACACTTGAGTCTCTTAGACCACTGGGCTGAATCTTTATTCCCTTGACTAAAAAAGGCGAGGTTTTTTTTTTTTCATAATTCTCTCTCAGATGTAGGGAGTGTACACATTCTTTGACTGTCTTTCCCCTAACTGTGGATCCTAATTTCTCTTTACTTGTGTGTGAACTGGACCCTGCAGGACTCACTTCCACCAACTGGAATATGATATGGTGATGATATGCCATTGTAAGACCTGGTCAGTAGAGGAACGTGGTTTCTTCCTGGTCAGTCACTCAAGATGACTCACCAGCCAGCAGACGTGTTTTTGGGACTCTCAAGCCCCCTGAGGCATGAAGCCCTGCCACACTGTTCAGGAGTGAGTCATAGTGCCTGTGGATTCTTCAGTCCTTTTGTGGACTGCATCTAACGTCTTCTACATAACCTCTTAAGACTTCCTGTAACATTCCACCCAGTTTAGCTGCTCTGGGTCTCCTGAATGTAAGGAAGAGTGAGATAATAAAACATCGCTTAGGCTACTCTGTTTTGGGGTGTTTTGTTGCACAGCAGTACACAGAACTGGCTGGTGTTATTACAGTATAGAACTGTAGACCGGAATCTTGAGAAATTTCTCTCATTTGACAATACATGTTTGGATATTTTGGAAGATTATGACATGGTTTTCTTATGCTGCCTAAGGCTAATGAATTTTTTTTTTTAAAGTATGGGCTGTTTGTCAGGTTGACATCCTACCTCTTCTGTTGTGGTAGAGTCTTATCATATTGCCTTCCATGCTCACATTGCTAACAGGAGGAGCACATTTTTACTGAGATGATATTCACAGAGCGCTTGTATCTTTGTGTGAAAGAATTTAGAGGAAGAGAGAAGCCAACATTTTAAAATACAAATGAGTCAAATACATCTGTTGACTAAGAAATAAAAGTGTCTATAAATTCTTGACTTGTTTTTCTCTTTGCTTCAAGCCACCCTTCAGTGATTCTCATCCAGCTTCTAATCCTATATTGTTTAGATTATTTTAACAGATGGTAACCAAGTACCAGACAGATCTCAAATTAGCCCCAAATGATGTGGTATTCTGCCAAGTTCCTTCAACCCCAAAGCTAACGACTCAGAATGTGTACTGGATCCAGAACAGAGAATTTGTGAAGAGTCCTGGGTAATGCTAAATGTCATTGTATCTAATTGAAAACTAGGTGATGATTCTTGCTCTAAAAAGAAAAAAACTAGAAAATATAGATGACCGAAGAAGAGACAAGTTACCCTAAGTCACACAACCTAGAGGACAGGTGGGCAGCTTGTTTTTCTGTGGAGTTGGAGTCCCTGGGGAGAAAGGAACATTGTATCTTTCTCTACTGGGCAACATTTGTTTTGGTCACCGTCAAGATTATAGTGCATGAAACTTAGGTCCCACACCTTACCTTTGTTTTTTAAGTACTGATTATTGAGCCCCATGCCTCCCTCATTTCATCACACTAGGCAAGTACTCTGTCACTTAGTTGCAGCCCCAGGTCTATTTTGTTTTGATACAAAGTTTCACTAATTTTTTTCAGGTCACCAGACCTAGCTTGAGCTTTCAACTTGTTTTGCAACTAGTTAAACTAATTTCTTTTAAAAATATACTATATATTTATATCTAATATTGATGAATAAATGTGCATTTGTATATTAAGATCATATAAGCAACCATTGTATAGAAATGTATGTAGGTTAAAATTGATATCCCCTTTGCAAATTGGGAGAGCCTAAGAATAGAAAACTGAGACTGAACCAGGTGTGAGGGTACATACCTATCATCCCAGCACTTAAGAGAATGGCGGGGGGGGGGCAGTCATGAGTTCTAGGCCATTCCGGACTACACAATGAGACCCCATACAATAAATACATACATAAATAAATACACTTTTGAATTATGGGACATACCAATGGTGAGGGCTTTTCTTAGTTGTCGACTTGATCTAGAATCCACTAAGATGTAATCTCTAGACACACTTGTGAGGGACTTCTGTGATCAGATTATTTGAAACTGAAAGACGTATGCAGTCAGCACTTTCTCATGCCAGCCCAGATAAACGGACCAAGGAAAAAGAACTTTGGCTTTTTGTCTACTCGCCTTCACTCTTGCTAACTGCTGATATCCTGTTTCTGATTGTTCTTTTCCTGATCTTAAAATCAGATTCTTTGGGTTTTCAACACAGACTGAAGACCGGAAGCTCTCTAGGCATCTCCCAGGCCCCCAAACTGGGAATGCTGAGACAGCGAGCCACACAGATTGAACTACTCCCGGATTCTCAGCCTTTCTAGTGCAAGGCAGCCATGGTTGGAATTCCCAGACCATATCGAGAAAGATCACCTATTAAATGACCTTTTAATTTATATATTCCTTTTTCTCAATTATGTCTTCGACTAATACAGATTGTAGTATCAAGAGAGGTTTTAGAGAAACAGAATTGTAAGGTGAAATTTCTCTAGTGGGTGTGGTAGTATCTGGAGCTGACTCTCCAACTCAATGGACCCAGAGTTTCTAAAAATTCCTTTGATAGCATGGAGAGTGCTGGAAGCTCATAGTGTGAAATAATTAAAGAATATACTGAGGAAAGTACATTTGATGATTGTGAGTTTCCTCTATTTAGTGACTCTATACGTAAGAAAAATAGTGATGATGGCTGCTTGCTTATAACATGTCTGAATAAAGTGGCAAAGGAGAAGATGAACTTAGTGATAAAATTAACCAGTTACAGATGCACATATATGATCTAAGGTTTGGTCAAGGTGCCCTGGAGGAGAACCTTCTCTTCTGTAGCCTTAGAAAGGTGATAAATGTTTTCAGTGATGGATAGGCTAATTGTGACTTGATCACTGCCCAGTGTATGCCTGTGCCAAAACATCACTGCTATAATTTGTTGTAGAATTATATGCTAATGATAAATTGAAGTAAAAAGTTAAGAAGCATGATCACTCAGATATATAGATACATTCTAATACACAGAACACTAACAGTTTCTAATACAAATAATTTTTAATATTATGGAGGCAGTCAAAACCCTATACATTTCCTAATGCAGTTTGTGGTTAGACTTTGTTTTTGTTTTGAGACAAGGTCTCATACAGGCCAGGCTAAGTTTGACCTCTTTA
Source organism: Ondatra zibethicus (assembly GCA_004026605.1). Taxonomy (NCBI): domain Eukaryota; kingdom Metazoa; phylum Chordata; class Mammalia; order Rodentia; family Cricetidae; genus Ondatra; species Ondatra zibethicus. Next base: position 81,504 of record PVIU01006685.1, read on the forward strand.
TGTAATAGAGGGTGACTTTAAACCTCTGATCCTCCTGTTACCACCTCATGAGTGTTGGGATTACAAGAATGTGCCACTATTTTCTGGTTCTACGCAGAGCTGGGAAGTGACCCAAGGGCCTTCAGATACAGTGTTAGGCTAGTAGTCTATCAGCTCTGCTACATCCCCAGCTCCTAGCATATAATTTATAGACTTGAATGTGCTATGGAAAAGAAGTCTCTGATAACTGTTTTTTTTTCTCTATCCTTGTGAGATAATCACATGTATGACAGCTTTTTGGGGGGGATGAAAATGATGAGAACAAAAATATGAAGCTATTCAAAAGACTCTACTACTCTGAATTTTTAACACTTGATTCTCGTTTCCGTGGAGCGTTAGTCACACGGTGACAGAGCACATCTGTGTGAGCTAGGTGAGCATCTGCCAGCTAACACACTTCGACAGCTTAAGTGACTTCATGTTATTCTGTCTTTATTAGGATGCAGCCCTTAACTGTCAAACTGGGACAAGGAGGAAAGCCACCCCTAAGGCAGATCACTGTGACAATGATGCCTTATGACATGTGGTTGTAGAATTAGCACCAGGGTTAAGGCACAGTTTCCCAGGAACAGCTTCTTTACATATTAAATGCTTTGCTCTTCCTTTCAGATTCCCAGTTTTCTTCAGAAAACCCAGGAAGTTGGATGTTGTCAACTCTCCTTCCCCACTGGCATTGAAATCTTCTATTTGCTGTACCCCTCTATTCTCTGAGTGGCTATTTCCATGTCATTGTAGGTATAGATAAAGTGAACAATAGCCTCAACGTTTGTGGCTCTCCAGAATATGCTTGTTGATCAATGGGGGAGATGGCTTATCTGGTGACATGCTTGTCTTAAAGTATGAGGACCTGAGTTCCAATCTGTACATCCATGTTTGAAAAAGAAAAAGAGTAAAGGGCCATTTGCTTATAATCCTGGCACTCAGGAGGCAGAGACAGGTACATTCCTGGATCTGATAGGTCAACCAGCTTAGTATACTTGGCAAGCTCCAGACTACTGAAAGAGACTGTATCAAAATAAAGGAGGACAGTGCCTGGGAAATGGTTGTCTTGGGGCATCTACATGTATACATAGAATGCGTACCCCACACACATGCACAAAATATATACATATACTCACGTGTATGTGTACTTATATCCACATAGATAGAAACTTATCCCATCCTGCTTTGTGTGATAGATGTTTCAGGACATTTATGAATCAGTAAGTGAATTATTACCAGACATCAAATTTGTTAACATCAAATGTTGGATTTTAGGTCTTCAAACTATGAGAAATAAATTTTGTTGGTGGTAAACTACTTTGATTGTGGTATTTTGTTATAGTAGTCTGAAGGCATGAACACGCTGTATAGCATCTTACACTCCCTTCCCAAATTTTGTGATATAAAGCAACATTTTCCTTATAGGTGTGTGTGTGTGTATGTGTGTGTGTGTGTGAGAGAGAGAGAGAGAGACAGAGACAGAGAGAGAGAGAGAGAGAGACAGAGAGAGAGAGAGGGAGAACGTGGGTCGATTCACTTGTCCAGCTCTCACATGGACACCTCATGTAATTGCACAAGGAAGCACAAGCAAGACTTCAGCTGGATTTATCCAGCGGAACAAATGTGGTGACTTTTCTGCATCAACAGTCCAGGCAGCTCAGCTGACCACATGCAACTCTCTCTTCTCCGAAAGAGTCTTAAGCACATTGTATACAGTCTGGACAGCCCTTTAAGAGCTAACTTAGAAGTCCCGTAGTGTTATATCCAGCGTAAGCTGCTGGCTGAAGCAGTCACATATTCAACTAAGGTCAAAGGGAAGAGGCACAGACTTGAGGAAGTGAATCCGTGCCTATTAATCAGCAAGTTTCCCCTCTATGCAGTCCTGAGCAATGATTGTTTGTCTTTCTATATTTGTGCTTGGACCTCCCTTAATAACTCATATAAGGAGACTCCTGCAGTACCCACCGTTTTTGTGAGGGGTTCACTTCATGTGTCATGTTTCTCTAAGGCCTACTCAGGGTGCCTCAGAATCTCCGTCATTTTAAAATCGGAGACATAGTGCACCAGGTGTTTGCGTTAAGCGCTGTGTGTGCTTTCATCAATTAACAGGCACCAGGTTCGTTTCACCTTCAGGCTACTGCAGCAACAGAAAACCTGTGTCATATGGTGATACTACTTTTCATGTTCTGATGCTGAATTTTCATATTGATTCCGCGGTGGTATACCATTAGATATGTCTACCAACAGGAGACTTTGACTCCCATTTCTCCTCTTCATTCAACAGATTTGAGAGGTGTTTCGCTTCTTGTTTTTTGATCCAGGGTTTTATGTAACCTCGAGTTCGCTGTATAGCTTAGACTGGCTTTGATCTGATCGTCCTGCCTCGGTCTCCTGTGCCTGTGCATTGGAATGACAAGTGTGTCACCATGCCTTCTCAGTTGAAAGAAGAAGGAAGCATTGTGAGGCAGATGGTTACCTGTTCTTTGTCCTCTGGCAGCGTAATTGTATCAGCTTGCTTTGTTTGAGAAGAAAATCCCTGTCTCTGTCAGAAGAATCTTGTTTTCAAAAAAGAAGTGGAGGAGTAGTAAGGGGGTGGGAGAGTTAAAGTAAACCAGAGGGCAGACTTTGAACTCTGGGAAGAGATTATTGATTGATTGATGGATTGACTGATTGACTTACTGACTTATTTATTTTTGTGTTATGTACAGCCTGGTCTTCAGCGAGGTGGTAGTAGACATTATGGTATTGCTTCCCACTCTGGAAACTCCCTCCATTCACACAGCAAAATGAAGCTGTGGTCTGCAGTGTGATACCACTAATCCAATTAGGGCTTTATTACTAAACAAGAACCTTTTTTTATCCCTACCTCGACATGCCTGTGATCTCAAGGTTTGTAGAAAAAGAGGGAACTGTTCCTCAAAGTGATTAAGGGATGCCTTCAGTAAACACGGGGCAAAGAAAGCCTCTGTTGTTCCATAGAAGATAGGAATTCATGGGCGTTTCAGTTGGAAAAGAAAATATCCATTGCAGTTCACACTTCCCTGAAATTTCAGACACTACACATCTTACTCCAAAACACGTCAGTACAGAAGCCTTCTAGAGCAGAGAGCACACCGTGCATCTTTCTTTACATAAACCCTTGCAAACATCACAATCCATGCCAATGTTTCTTTTGGAATGTAGCTTGCTTGCTTCCTTCCTTCCTTCCTTCCTTCCTTCCTTCCTTCCTTCCTTCCTTCCTTCCTTTCTTCCTTCCTTTCTTTCTTTTTAAAAATCAGTTTGTTGCCTGGCGGTGGTGGCGCACACCTTTAATCCCAGCACTCAGAGGTAGAGGCAGGCGGATCTCTGTGAATTCGAGGCCAGGCTCGTCTACAAGAGCGAGTTCCAAAGCTACAGAGAAACCCTGTCTTGAAAAACCAAAAGAAAAAAAGAAAAAAAAATCAGTTTGTCTTTAGGGTAAATATGATTTATAGCTCACAACCATTCCTTGACAATAGTTACTTCATACTCCAAAGTTCTATTTGTAGACAGTCCCAAGGAACTCACCAGGTTGAGTTCTATAACCCTAACAGCTGAGTACTTGATGGAATGTAATCAGCCACCTCTTCCAGCCAATTTAGGGCAGATGGTTTGGAGCTAATTTCTTTTGTTTTGGTCAACTTGTTGCCCTAACACAAGGTTGTCCGTATCTACTGGATTCGGTTTGGGGAATCGCCCGCTGTTGCAGCCTTGGTGACAGTGTACAGAGACATGTTACTAATCATAGCAACCTACATCTGGGAAAGGCCTTTCTGTTTTTCTGTGAGCTGGAGGGCCTACCACTGCTCTGAGACGATCCCAAGACAAGTTAAGTTATTGTTATATGATGTCACCTTGAAAATCTGAGTTCCATCATAGTGAAGTCTATAAGAGCACCATCATAGTGACCAATGAGGTTAAGCACAGTGGGAGAGGTAACCAGCTGGAAAAAAGTGATGCTAAAGCATTCAAGGCTGATTTGAGTTGAGTGAGCGACTTTACAACTTGAGTACCCTTAAGCGCTTCTTTTAACCAAACCCCTAACCTTTGTTACTTTTCTGCTGATGATCCTGTGATGCTGTGTTTTTTTTCTTGCATTGCCACATTTGACTTGTTCGAATGGTCACAGTCCAGCTTCAGAAGCTACCATTTCAACCACTAAATCTCAGCCCAGAGCGTTAGCAACTTTCTTTAAAAAAAAAAAAAAGTAAGGAAGCAAAGGGAATTGGAGGAAGTGTTATAGTGCTTGAGAACCCTGGAGCCCCAGAACTTCTGCACAGAGTTCTTTTGCCAAAGAACAACACCAAAAATAATCACAGTATGTCTGAATATAGCATTTTGACTGGGGAAAGAATTTTGTTACTTGGCCATACAGCTTAGTCTGGAGTAATTGGTAGCAAAAGAAATAATTTGCTCAGTTTGGGTTAAGACAAACAGTCAGACTAGATAAGAGGGGTTTTAATTAGAAGATATCAAATATAATGCAGGAGGAATTGCCAGTCCCATAAGGAGCTGGGAGGTGAGTCACATACTACAGTGTGATTCCTTTTGGAATCGACTTCTTCAAATGTAAATGATCCATCCCCAAACCTCACCAGTCCCATGCCTGTGCTTTTCCTGCCTCTGAAGCCTACAATAAGGATATAATACCTCTTTTGGCAGTTGCATGCACCTTCAAGAGATATCTTGCTCAATTACATAAAGAGCTATGGGGGTCTCTGTGTGTTTGTGTACTTCCCAGGACAGGCCAAGATTCTATAAATATTCTCAGGATCATGTTAGTTTTACCACATCACTCATCAGGGAAGTTCAGTGTTGGAGTGAGTTAGATGCAACAAATTTTTCCTTTGTGAAGGACTGCGGTCCAATCGTGGAGGTCGTAGTCAGCTAGAAAGGCTTTCAAGCAATGAAGTTGTTATGATAAAAACAAAACAAAACAAAACAAAAAGCCACGAAACAACAACAAACAGACTATAGCCTTCCAAAGTTCTGGGATGCAAGGACCGAATGTCCCTACCTCCTAAAATGTAATCCTATTTCTCTTCTGCTCTTGAAGTTCAGATCAGTCAACCCATCTTTCTTAAATTTATTTATTTTTATTCTCTTATATGTCCTGTAAATATATACAAATGAAAAAATATTTTTTCATGAGCTATTTTTGGGGCACTTCCCAGCAATCCATTTAGATCCTGTGATGTACAGATATCAACATCATAATTTTGTAAACAGACTTCCTTTTTGAACAGTCACAGTAAAACATGTAAATATTTCTTAAGAAGGCTTACAAATCAGTGGTATGTTTAGATATATGACCAATGAGTCTACAGTTATATGCAAATAAATTATGAGTATATTATTCTAGCTCATGGTGTTACCCCAAGATTTTCTGGAAGACAGACAGCTGTGGTTTTTCCGTGATGTCTTCAGCAACTTTAGTGCTGTCTTTAAAATTCCACTGAAAGCACCTAAAGATGACATCTGTTCCTGTGGAATCTGTATGTGTCATCTGGTTGTCAGCTTTCAAGGCTCCTGTTTGAGTACAGGACGTGCGTCCGACTCCGCGGAGGTACGAACAGCTGACCTTGAGTGAGCATTCATCCTCTTCTCCTCCGCATCAAAATCAAAAAATAAATACAAACAAAACAATGCTAAAACTGCTTTCTCTGAAAAGACCGTGTTGTCTTCCCCTCCCTCTCTCTCCCTGCTCCCTGTCTCTCTCCTCTCTCCCTCTGCCTTCTCAGATTATGAGAATTCCTTTCTTGGGAGTCCATGCTTTTGTTATAACTTCATTCTTTAATTTCTTGTTCACTTCTCTCCTCTGAGTAGAACTTTGCTTCTTGATATTGACATTCGGTCTATTAAACATAGTGTTTGACGCAAATTATAAGACTCTTAGTGTTTCCACCATTAAGGGGAAGCAGAAGGACCAAACAAACGAAACAGCAGTTTCAAGTAGGAGGCATACCATACCCTGTTGTGGTGGTCACCTACAGGTCAGGTGATCGGGAATCCTTTTCTTGGTGGCTGGATATGGGTCACAATTCCATTTCTTCTGTATGGGTCTTCAGTTAAAGAGGAATGTTACGTATTATTATTCTAATCAAGCTTGGTTTCTAAGAAATTCAGCTATTCTTTTCTCTTCTTTACAAAGTGAGGTAGGAAGCTAATAGTTACTCTGATTAGATAGTTGGCCAAATGTGCAGGGGATTAAGCAAAACCTAAAGCCCTGTGATCTTCAAAAAGAAAGGTCTAGATGAAAAGAAAGGTGTCCTGGTCACAAACCCTCCCATTGTAATGGGAGGAGAGATTGTGTCACAATGGAGAGTCTTAATAGATAGCAATAATTGCCTTGGTCTGCAAGCCATGCAAGTTCCCATGAGTAGGAACAGTGGTAGAAATGCCTTTCTATTCCCGCATATCTCAAAGGGGAAGAAAACCTTTGGTTCATTGTTTCAATTTAGATTTTATTTTTCTAAGTAGGACACAGAGATTTTAGGAGTGAGTGTAGAATGCTTTATTACTGGCCTTTCTTCAAGATTTACTCCGTCTTCTTATCTCGCAGACACTCCTCAGAACAGCATGGATGTGGACACAGACCACGTACCTGGAAGATACAAAGAAAGTCAGAGGCTTAGAAAAATGTGATGGTCTCCTTCAGGCCACTTCACTGGTGAGGTACGGTATCTAGAACTGGATGTTTTTTGCTATGTAATCTTTCCTAATATTTTAAAAAATATATTCTACTTATCTGTCACTGTCAAAAAAGGGGAGATTTCATTGCTTATTTAGTTATTTGTGAAAAGAATCTTTGAAAACACTTCATTGTGTCCCACATAGTGGTCTTCATATGATCATAAAACTCTTGTGATTTTGGAGGTCAGCAATACTCTTTTGAATACTGAATATTTGAATATTGAATATAAGAACAATATCTAAATTGGTCATCTTCTTTGCATTTATGTATTCTTATCTGTAGATATTTGCATTTTTGCATTTAGATTTTTTTCTTGTTGTTCAGTTAACAACTTTTCTCACTAAGAAACAAAATACTTCAAAAAAAATAAAAAATAAAAGTTGGTAGGCAATGTTCCCTTTAAATCCTGCTTATTCCTGCTATGCTCTCCAATCTTTAGGAAAACTTTTTGATTAACAAGTTAATAATTTTATTTTATGACTTTTATTTAGGTGAAAGATGAATATTTTATCTTCAAACCAGAAATCGAATAGAAATGGCGGCCATTATGCCTTACCAAAAAAGCAATAACAGTAAACTTCAGTTAAAATAGTGTTTAGCATAAGCTATAGATACTGGTAAATTGTAAAGTAATTGAAATATACTATGTTTCTACTATTCTTATTTCATCCTTTGTGTCTGGGGCTACATCCTCTTACTATCTTGTCTTTGATAGTTCTCTAATTAAGATTCACAGGCAAGCGCCACTCCTTCCCAGCAGAGATCTTCAGCTACTCCTCTCCAGATCTCCCTATCTGGAATGGTTTGGCCCAAGCTCAGGGGCTAAATGCCTGAGCAGTGAGATCATTAGGAAACCTTAGGGAGGAGGGGCGTGGGTTGCTTGAGGGGGAGGTAAAGTTGCAGACCGCGTGCGCAGGATTATGAAAACCCTTGGAATTTAGACTGAATGTTTGACTTCAGCAGACCTTTAACCTGAGGCTGCATTGGAAAAATCCAATTTGCCCTAAACAAAGCATTAGAAGAATGCGGAGAAGATATCATGTGAAGGGGACAACAGAAAACAGCCTGTGGAGCAGAATGAGGAAACTCCTTAAATTCGGGTAGAAGGAGGAACACTTTAAGGGAAACTTACAAGTGCAGAATGGTAAAATCTAATGATAGGAAAATCATCAGATCAATGATACCCATACTGTATGGATTTACCTGAAGTAAGAGTCTTGCAAATTATTAGGGAGTTAAGAGTGAGCTAAACTCCCAGACTTTCACCGAATGTTAGCCTGGTGTTGAAGATGACATTTGTTATAAAGTCCAGATGTGTGCTTATGTACTCCGTGGATAATGTTACTGAAATACAGACATATATATTCAGAAGCAGGACATTAAAAATATGTATCATTCAGGCAGCATATACCCTATGTGGCACAGCCAAGGCTGGAAGTAACCCACAGGGACCTGTAACACCACAGTACTGAGGTATCTCTGGGTCTTAGCTGCTTCCATCACTTCGTTAACTTGGTGGCATGAGTGTTGATTACGGTGGCTTACTCACAACTTTGGTTCAGTTTATGAATAAACTAATGGAGGTTCCCACATTTACTGCTTTGCCAGCCCCTTCAGTCTTAAAGCTACGATGTAGACTATCAATGTGGATGAGGGAAATATGGAACATTAAGGCAGAAGTCTACCTGTCTGGTAATATGAAGTGACAATTCCAATATCTAAGTTTTGGAAGATTCCTTTAAGATTTGTCAATCTCTAATATTTTAGCATTGTTCCAAAGAGTACCTATGAAACCATTATATTTCAGAGTCCAACTAATTTCTACTGGAGAGTCCTAGTGGTTGATTATAATATATATTATAATAGATTCACTTTTCAAGGTCTTTTAAAGGACAGAATCCAAGGTTAGCTAGTGCAGTCAGTTTGCCTCTGCTCTGGACCTGGCCTGTTTTGGCTCCACACAGTACTTCTCTGGAGACTGTAGTGTCTCAAAACCTGTAAAAAATCAGGGTAAGCCCCTAGGCTCCATGCCAACACCTTCTTCCCACCAGGACCATGAAAAAATAAATTTAAGAATGCTTTCAACTTGCCGCTGCTGCTCTAGTGACAACAGGCAGAGGAGAAAGAGAATGGTGTGAGCACCTGTGTGTAGTAAGAGGGTTTTTTGGTTTGGTTTTGCTTTTAAACATTTGAAAGGTAACCCCAGCTTTCTCTGACTGCTGGAGAGCATTGGTTTGATTTTCTTTAGAGGAATCCATTGTCTTTTTCTTTAGAAAACACAGTGTGCCTGTTTGTTTTTAAGTCATAAACAGCCTTTCTCCATACACACCATATCATAAATACACAAACACAGACAGATACATGCATGCGCGTGCGCACACACACATACCTTTAAATTCTACCTATGCTCTCCATAGGTGAAGGTTCAGTAAAAATGAGAAAAATAGAAGCAAAGGCTGATGGCTTAGCAGGAATCCAGCACTGACAGTGAACAGAGCCCAAGCTGTTGGAAACACACTTGTGGAGTGAAGAGGAAGAGGGTCGAACAGTGGATGAGGAGACAAACTCAGCTCAGGGAATGGCAGGGACATCGGGAGACCATGGTGAGATGGAAACTTCAGCCTAGATCTCCGAGACTGTTCTGTAGTCATGCTTCAGGGTCACAGGTCACAGACTTGCTCCCCTAACACACCTTGCCTTTTATTTACTTACCACACAGTTGCTCATAAAACCTAAGGCAAATCTCCGTGCGTCAGAGGTGGTGAGTATGAGGGAGAGGGGAGACCAGAGGTCAGGTAGGTCAGCTCCTTCCTTTATCTCTTTCCAGACCCCCTGCTCCTCATTCCTGAGCAGGCTTATCTTAAGTCTGTTCCTTCTGTTGCAAAACTGTAGCCACAGTGGCCTTGTTGAGAAACCAGACTCAGCATCTGGCACGGATCTCCGTAGAGGAAAGACATCAAGAAGCCTCAGCTGGACTCTCAGGAAGTGAAACAGCCTAAACATGGCCCTCAAAAAATAAAAAGAAAATATGTGCATACATGCCTATGTTCCCAAGTGTGTATGTGTGCCTGTGTGTATCTGTGTGTGCCTTTGCAATTGTCTGTGTGTACATGTCTATGTGTAACCCTGTGAGTACATGCACATGTGAATATATGCACATATATCTGCCTCTGATGTATATGTGCATGTGTGAGTGAATTTTGCTCATGAATATGCACATGAGTGTATGTATATGCACCTGACTTTATGTCTATGAATGTGTGTATATATTTGTATCTCTGCACAGAGACATATATAGATAAGTGTGTGTGATAGTGTCAATGCATACATGGGGATCATGCATCTTTGGGTGAACATGTGCCTGCAATTATCTGTGTGTATGTGTGCATGCATACTATGTTTATATCACAAATGTGTGACTGTGTAACCACGTATATTGATATATATGTAATGGGTAGGTATATTTTTCTTCACAAGTATATGGATAAGTGTGTAACTGTGTGTGCATATTTGTTTATACACATGTGTCAACTAAATGCATGCAAATCTGTCTGTGTATGTATTTTTATTTATAGGACTATAAGTGTCTGTGCATCTATGTATTTGTGTATGACTACACATATGTGTACATATATCTATGTGTTCATACATATGTGTATGTGTTAGTGAATGTACATGTGGCTAAATGTATGTCTGTTGTGCCTGTGGGCATGAATGTGGTAGAGGAGGAGGCAGGAATAGAAAGCTGTACTGGGAATGCAAGAGGCAACATCAAGTGTTTTCCTGTTGACGTCCATGGTATTCTGGGTTGGAGTAATTCTCTTGTACATGTGGATAGAGCAATGGCGTGACTCCTGCTCAGAACCTCCACAGATAGACTTGCTGTAACTGTATGCCATTGTGTGAATGAAATTCTTGCACATTCACAAAGTCAATAGTAAACAAATGATAAAGACATTAAACAAAGCTGTACAGGGTGTTCTTTGAGCTGTGAGTAACGGTTAAAGCAGCAGGCACACTCTAGGAAATTTAGTGTGTGGAAATTCCACTCTCTTTTTGTTTAATTTGCTACTGAACCTTTGGGATTTTGCTTAATCACACATTCGTTTTACTTTAAATTATAACAAGAATTGAAAGTAAAGCTAAATGACATCAATAGTAGCCTGCTCAGCCGAAATGAAAACCAAATTCTGACCACTACCATTAAGAAATGCAACTAGGATCTCATGAATAGATTCTATTCATAGGACATGGTGTTAAACTTTATTTTAGTTTCTATTTATTATAGAGTCTAAAGAATTGATCTGTGTAGGTTTTGAAAAAGAGAAGAGGCATTGCTTTATACTCAGGAGAGGCCTAAGGAAGGTGAATATTCTTGGAAAGAACGCCAGCAACTCAAGAACTTCACATGTTTCCACCCCTGAATCCCAGGCATACAAAGCTGCTACATTTCATTGAGGAATATGAAAGATGGACAAACAAAACAGAAAAGCCTCCACTAATTGAAGCAAAATCAGGGAGGAGACTACTTGAGAAGTCAGACTTCACTATCTGGTCTTAATGCCTGAGTGTACAGAACACATAGAAGTTTCTGGAAGGGTCTGTTCTGTTGCACTTCTAATTCTCATAGCTTCCTGAGCAATATTCTAAGCTTTTGTTGACTGACATGGTTGAAGATGCTATTTACTTATAGCAGTGCCAGGGTCAATTAATGTTTTATATGCTTGAATGTTCAATGGCAGGTTCTCCTTTAGGGTGTAGTATCAATTTTTTCCACCCTAGGATTTGGGGATGTAGACCCTCAAAGCTTCCATGTTCCCAGATGAGGCATCTCAATCCTTGGATTTACCTCTACCCCTGGGCTTGCAAAATCAGGAGTGAGGAAGTCAACAATATCAGGCAGAGGACCTGATTGTTTATCTCTTGGTGCCCAACGCCTAAAACAGGCTCAGACACAAAGGAGGCCTTCCTGGTAAATATTTAAAGTGGAAAGCCTATCAGTGAGTGATTGCAGTTCAACCAAGTCAAAGGTGTTTAGTGCTGGAGATGGTGAGACCCACTGGGTTGCAGGTTAACGCTCCTCAGAGACATTAAGCTTTTAGAAAGAATATCATACCCAGGCCTTCCTCAAATTGTCTGTGGGGAAGGAGAAAAGAAAAGAAAAGAAAAGAAAAGAAGAGAAAAAACTGGGAAGACACTCTATTTTACTTTTCTCTTAAAGAAATTCACAATTTTAACATGTTTTGTGGTTCTAAGAAATTCTATTGCTAGGAAAGTCTGCTAGGCAATCATTGTTTTAGTTAGAACTAGATTTAAGTGACCATGAACGCCTACTTTTATTGCTTTTAAATCTTAAATGTAGTTTTATACCATCTCTTGGAATTACCTTTCAAGGAAGTAATAAGAAATGACATCATGACATCATCTAACAGTGCATGGAGCAATTGGTGTGTGTGTGTGTGTGTGTGTGTGTGTGTGTGTGTGTGTGTGTGTGTACGCATATGGAGGCTGAAGGTTGACACTGTGTATCTTCCTCAGTACTATCCTCCTTAATTTTGGAGGCAGGGTAAGTTAACAAACCTGGAGTTCTTGAATTCAGCTCGATGAGCTTGCTTGAGAGCTGCAGAGAATTGCAGATACATGCTGCCTCTCCAGGCTTTTGCGTGGATGCTGGGATTCTGAGCTCAGTTCTGTATGCTTCTGCAGCAAGAGCAAGCCATTGTGCCAGTCCTCCAAGAGGACTTTGCCCGACCTTGCTATGGGGTGGATGTGGGTGAAGCTTAGTCTCCAATAGAGTGGCACCAAGATGATGGGGCCTTTAAGAGGTGATGAGATGATGGGACCACACACCTTTCAGAGGAGTGAGCACAGTTCTGAAAGGACCAGCTTTGTTCTCTTGAGAGCTGGTTGCTAGGAGGGAGGGATAAGCTAACCTTTAAGTGTGTGATATTTGAACTCTGTCTTCTCTCCATCATGTGTTCCTGCCATGTTGTGCCTTCTACCAAGGGGTCCTCACAAGAAGCTGATGACAGGATCATTCTCCTGGATTTCTAGAACAGTGAGCTAAGCCCCCCTTTTTTTTCCACAAAATTTTTAGCCTCAGGTGTTATTTCACAGCCACCCTAAAAGGACCAACCACATGCAGACATTTTGTGACTTCTGAATCTAAGGCCTCTGCACATGGGGTAGCATTAGGAAAGTCTTATCCTGTAACTTCTCAACTTCCCAAAGCTTCTTTTCGAAATAAGTAAAAGTTAGATAAATTTACAAAAAGTATACATGTCAAATTTTACCACAATTTCTGGAGCACAGTGATCATTTAATAAAATGCAAACCAGAAAGGAAAGCTACAATAAAACAAAGCAAAACAACCAAAAACAAAAACAAAAGCAAAAACTAAAACAAAACAAAAGAGCTGAAATACCAAACTAGTGAAGAAGATATGTCATTATAAAATGTATTTCATTATTTTATGGCATTCAGATGTACTGTTACAGGGCTGAAGACAATACCTAGTGGTTAAGAGTACTTGCTGGGTCTGGGGTTCTATTCCTAGCACCCACAGTGGACAGTTCACAACTGGCTGTAACTCCAGCTCTAGGGACCCTATACTCTCTTCTGGCCTCCACTTCTGCCCTTGATGGGCTCTTACTTGCATGTGGTACATCTATATACACTCAAGCACACACACATACAACTAAAATAAATAAATGAATCTTAAAAGGAAAACAAATTGCCTATCCAAATAGTACCTTGGAATCTCAAAGATTACTAAGCTAATATCAGCTCCATGAAAACTATTTGGTTGTCTCTTGCTGACTCAAATAAGCATGCTAGACAACATGGTCCCAGAAAACAGACCCCAGTCCACTCTAAGAGCAAACAACACAGTCATTGGAAATGCAACAGTTTGCACTGAGCTCTGAAGGATTTTAAAAAACGAGACTGGTACTAGTGTGTGAGCCAAATACCGAGATGGAGGAGTGTGCAAACCAGGACATCCATTTTTTGCCAGTAGAGACTAGATTTTAATCATTTTGGAGAAAGGCGGAAGAGTGTTTGTATATTTACAGCCGAAGCACCCTTGTCCTTAACAAAGAAATCTCCTGCAAAATGTGGCCAAAGTGTAAAAGGCATTCCTATTCGCATGATATCTCTAGAGATCTTATTTGCATCCTGAATACGGACTTGATGACTGGCTGTTTATAGTATTCTGCACATGGAACACTGACTGATTTTAATGTCCTTTGCTGAGTTTTTAGGTTAAGAGGTTCAGGAAGACAAACAGCATTGGGGAATATGGAGTTACATTTTCCCCCTATTTACACACAAAGATCGTCTCGGTATTGGCAATGGAATCCTTCTGTCTGAGCTCAGCGTTCTTTTGGGAAGTTAATTATAATTCTGTTATATTCATGCTGACATGATTTAGCTCTAACGGGGAAACACATGGAAAACAGTCTGCGAACGTGGCAGCAGACTGGGACAATGGGAGGAAGATAAGTTCCCATTTTCTATTGTGACTGCATCTGTGTCAACATTTTCTGAGAGCTACTGTGTATCGTATTAACAAAATACATCCAACAGATTGTTTTTATGGATAAAGGACACTGCCTTTTTATGGATAAAGGACACTGCCTGTTAGGGACCCATTTCTCTAGACTCATGACATAGCAGGAACATAGGAAAATCATGCTTTCATTTTGAGTGAAATATGATCTCTTCCTTTTCAGAATATGCAGTCTGTGTGCTCATATTGTTAGCCTAATGATATGTCCTGCTTTTATGAAGAGGCTTAAAATTGCATGGCTATTAAAACTTGAGTTCGAAATTTACTCTTATGTTTAGCTTAACCTGAATTGAGCATAGGCTTTCGGAAAAAAAATGCAACTTACATACTCTCAGGTTTTTTCTGTGCTTTTGAAAGTCAGTGCATGCAGAGAAGCAAGATAGCTTAGTTTAGTTTAACATGTGCTTATTAAACATCTGCTTAGTCAAGGTATTAAATGGTGGAAATAGATAAATGAATTCGTATTTACAATAAATGGCCTACAGTCAATTTCCGGGAGGGGCGAGGGAGGAAAGAGCCTTGCCTTCATATACAACTGTTTGGTGATAGAATTTACATTTTAGTAACTTTTATATGAGCAAATCATTTCCTGTACTATTGCTCCAAGGCAGTAAATGTACCTTAATGTTAATATACTCCCATTTTGTGAATGGAGAGATGGAGACTAGACTTAAAAGCATCATATGGCTAGACATATCTATCTTCAGGATGAAGACCATAATAATATAAGGGTCAGGCCTTTTTGTTTAACACTTTACCTTTGCTAAATGAAAGTGTGCACACTCAGGAAGTGATGAGAATGAAGCTTAAGGAAGTGTGCCTGGCTCTCTGTGAAACAGACAGCTCCCAGTCTTTATGTTCGAATAGTGGCGAGTAGTGCAGAGTCTGTGGTTCATGTCTGTCTAAAGGTGTTAATCTAAGTACAAAGGATTTTGAAATCAATGGACAGAAGATGTTCTTGAAGATAGTGTCTGGCAGGCCCTTTAAAAGACACAAGCGCTTTGCTGGGAATCCTACTGAGAGAAGGAGAATCTTTGTAGGAACAGAAAATAAAGGTTTATAGTAGTTCAAGTAGGGTAGAAATTAATAAACAAAAGGAGGGACCGTCTGGAAGGCTAGATTGTCTCAAGGCTTGCCTTGGGCTTTCTCCTGTTGTACATTCTTCGGAATGTACTCTATCAGGAGCGGTTGGCTAAAGTAGAATGGGACTAGATTCTCTCACTAAATATCCCAAAGCATACTGAAAGTGTTCCCAAGGATCTCCCAGCTCAGACTTGATAGCAGGTAAAGAGGAAGAGGGTAGCATCAGGATTTTTATAAGTGGCTATTCTGAAAGAGAGACTACCTGGGATTCACTTGGAGTAACATGCCCCCTGCATGCTGCCTACATGGAAGTGTCAACATCCAGTCATCTTCAAGATATCCAACATAGGGTCTGCTATTTAATCTACTTAGACTCTAGCTGCCAAGTTACCATGACAATGGAAGTACAAGCTACCTTGTGAATTACTGTCGGGGCAAAGGTAAAGAGCAAACATGAAACATATAATTTTATATCTAGGATTGATAAATGTGCATGAGAATGGCTGTTGAAATTGGCGATGTATTAGTCAGTATAATTAAATGTGCTAAGGGTTGCATCATCCCTAACTCAGAGCAAAGAGTCTAATCCAAGGGCGGGAAAGGAGATAGGAGGTAGGAGATGAATGGAGTGCTAGTAGTTTTTGACACTGGAAGATGCTTTCCAGAGCAGTTCCTGAAGTGGATTATGGGATGATGAGCAGTTGGCGTTGGCAGGGAGCCATAATGCCCTGCAAAGTCAAAGAGGGAAGGGAAATGATGAGCCAGATACAATCATTAGGTCTTGAGTTCTGCTCTGTATCCTTCTGTATAGTTCCTCCTAATAAACCCAGTAACAATTCCAGAGAAGAACTATTGTTTCTTGGTTGGGTAGAGCGGAAAGTTTGTGATGTTGAAATGTTGGTACAAACAAGTTCCATCTCCATCTTTCATTTCCAGTATTATCTAGCCCTACTTGGAGGGACCAAGCACTGTTTTGGCAGGAATGATACCTTTTCCTCCAACCTCAGACTCTGCTTTAATGGACACATGACACGTTTCCTCTTAGTGTGAAAAGACAACCTTTAAAACCAGGCTTTCCCTCTCTCTGTATTTAAAAAACATTCAAAATCAAGCATGAAAATTAGTAAGCTATTTCACTCTTCATGGTTAACTTATCATTAATCTACTTTATATTAGAGTTACCAGTTTTGCCAGACTAGACCATGAACTGTTGCAGGGAATCTGTTACAGGGAGGGCCCCAGTTTAATTTGCTTTGGTTTCATTTAATGTGTCCATCACACCATTCATTTTCATAAAGACCCTAGGAAAATTTTACTAAAGTCATTAAATTTAATTCTTGAAAGATTAATAAATTTCAAAAATTACAGTGAATTGTATTTGAATAGACTGAAGAGCAATTTCAGAAGAACTTCAGTGGTAGCATAGAAGCTTGCAGTAGGTAACTCTAGTCAGCATCTTTTGCCAATGTGTACTGAACTGATTAAATTAATTATATCATTTAGCACTAAATACATTATACTATTATGACTAAAATGTTGAACTAAATGCATCTTAAATATCTTTGATATTTTACTGAAAATTGTTTCTGATAGATGCATAATACTTCTTTTCTTCTCATTAGCATCTTATATACTTTGAAATTTTTATTATGTGAAATTATATACACATTTAATTGATTATTCAATATTCTAAAATAAATCATACAACCATCAAAGAGAAATTTAAAATTCTTCAAATTAATAAACAGTTCCCCATATGTATTAAATCTCTTAATAAATGTATTAACTCTTAATAGATGTTACTAGCTGACAAAACATACTGACTCATTAAATAATATTGAACTGTTAATAAATGTTTTTGTTTTACAGGAGGTTTTAATGCTTACTTCTCAGTTATGTCTGTCAGGCAAATAATTTCTTCTTAGTGGAGGACATAAATTGCAAGCCTTTTTAATCCAATTGCTCTGTAGATCTTCAAGGTCTTTTTAAGCATGCTTAGTTTTCCGCGTGACAGGCGGGGATAACCGTAGTCACATTGATGATTATCTTGATTACCATTATAGAAATTTCATCCGATGGATGGAGATAGAGACAGAGACCTACATTCACATCAGAGCAATGGATTGAGCCCCCAAGGTGCAGGTGAAGAGCAGAAGGTGGGAGAAGATAAGAAAGGAAGTTAGGACCGTGAGGGGCTGGTCCACCTACTGAGACAGTGTGCCTGAACTAATGGGAGCGCACCAATCCAGCTGGACTGGGACTGAATGAGCATATGATCAAACCAGACTCTCTGAATGTGG
>PVIU01006686.1:0-99271 GCA_004026605.1 Ondatra zibethicus
ATCAAATCTGAGTTTTCTTAACTCAGAATGAATCCACAGCCTCTCATTTCCTGTGGAAACAAAAGCAAAATCTCTTCTCCAAAGTAACATACCTTTTGACTTCAATTTTGAAGTCAAGGTATTTTCAAAATACCTATCTTGGATTAATTCAGCAGCATTTATAAGCAAATATCTTTTAGCAGCTGTTTCTCCTTCCTCAGCATTCAAATAATTCAAAGAGAGAATAATAACATACAGTATCAAGATTCTCTGTGTATTTTTCATCTTTATGTGGCTTTATTTTAACCTCTATTTCTTTTATTTTTACTTTTGACTTTTGGCTTTTTGAGACAGGTTCTCTGTATATCTTTGTCCTGGAACTCCCTCTGTAGACCAGGCTTCCTTGTATGCACAGAGATCTGCCTGTCTCTGCCTCCCCAGTGCTGGGATTAAAGGTGTGTGATACCACACCTTGAAGTCACAGAGGTCAATCTACCTCTGCCACCACACCTTGAAGTCACAGAGGTCAATCTACCTCTGCCTCCAAGTGTTGGGATTAAAGGTGTGTGCTACCACACCTAGAGGTCACAGAGGTCAGTCTACCTCTGTAGTGCTGGGATTAAAGGTGTGTGCCACCACACCCAACTACTCTTTCTTTCTTTTTTAAGAACTTTAACCTTTCTCTTGCATATATTTTTAACACATTATAAACCATTTACAGGTTTTTCTCATCTGAATCTATCTTTACTGTATATCTCTTTTTCTGACTACACGAGTCTTTAATTTGCTAAGCAGTATGGATGAGAATAAAGCCGTGGCTTTAACGGCTAGATCCAGCCCATTTCTTAGCTTTCTGAGATTTCAGCCTCATAGCTGAGGTACTGGCTGTAGCCACGTTTATTGCCACAACTCTATGGCGTTTCAAGGTCCCTGCCAGCAAGCAAGCTGCAGCATTCTGCTCACAGACCACATTCAAATGTTTCCCTGGCCAGACCGCCTGCCTTAAAGAGTCAGAGTTTGCCCTGGCAGGACGGCTCAGAAAGCCAGCATTTTAAAACGGGGCAGCTTTTTCCTGCTAAGGCTGAAAACCAAAAAGCATGTTTAAGTGTTTCGTGGCAGGACCTCTTAAAGAGCCGCAAGGTTTTGCAGCTAAAGCTGAGTCAGGAAGCCTCTCAGATGAGAGTGCTTGCTTGCCTCTAGCAAGCAGAGCAGACCCGAGAAATTGCTGCTACCAAGAAAACATGCTTTACTCTATTCTTTCCCAAGCTTTCTCAGGCTTTCTGTGGATGCAGTTATCCACGTGGGCGCCATTCTGTAGCATTTTTCTCTGGGACTAAATGGCTGGGGGACCGGGCAGGACAGAAACCCCAACAAGCCTGGCCCTCATGCTACACATTGTATAAAAAAAAAATAGATGTGGCTTCTTGGTCAGGTTTTGCTTAGGTAAACTTTAGCCCAATATAAATTTTGCTGTTTTTTTCCTTTGGGTCTGTGCTTTATTCCAGATTTAATTTTCTTGGATTGCATTTACAGGTCAAAATGTATGATGAAAATGTGACTTTTCTTCCGCATTTCCATTTTAGTTCAGCTATTACCAGTCTTATTTTGTGTTAATTTTAAAGCAATACATATACAAATCACATGAAAGATGGAGTGGAGCAAATATGTGCCCATCCTAGGCTAGTGAGGTGCTCAGCAGGTTACACCCTGCCTAAGCCTAGCGACCCAAGGTTAACCCCTGGTACCCACGTAAATTGTAGGATGAAAGAGCAGACTCCTGAAAGTTGTCCTCTGGCTTACACACACACACACACACACACACACACTAGCATGTGCACACCTATACTCACATAGATATCATACTCACATATATTACTAATAATAAACTCAGTAGAAAAATTTTAAATAAATTCATTATATTGATATACATCTGTAAACCCGGTCACAATACCATGGTCAAATTGTCCTGTTCTGACCATATTATCAGGTAATAGGCAAATCTGTTCCATCCTCAGTAGAGTAATATTGATAGGACTGCATTGCCTCAAAAATCAAAGGTGGGATAGATGATTTCTTTGTTTGAGTCACCTAAAATTCTATTCCAGTCCTTATGTGAACAAGTCATATGAAGACACATTTATAAGGCTGTTTATAGATAGGTTTAGAATAGAGTCCAGAATTGTCAGTGACCCACTCCCCACATAGGCCAGTGGGCCCTTAGGCTTCCTCCAGAAGTGCATTGAAACTGGGTGCTGCCTCTGCATTTAAAGCACAAACACACCGAGTGTTATGCCCCTGGATTTGGATTTCTGGAATAGTTCTGAGCACTCTAGAAAATACGTAGGCTGCCCTTGTCCATCCTTAGGAGCTGTGTTTTAGGCACTGTAAACCTCAGTGTGGATTGATGTTAGATGGTTTTTTAAAGATTTCAGCCCAATTTAAATGCCAGGAATCAATGATTGGTCATCAGGAAGATTCTGGAGACAGTTTAGCCTTCGAGTAAACTCTATGGGAAGTATGGGCAACAGGTCTTCTGATTAAAACAGTTGTTACTGTGTTGGCTGTGCTGCTGTATACTGTGATCCTAGAAGGAGAAGTGGAAACAGGAATTCTAGTTCAAGGCTGGCCCTAGCAAGTTCAAGGCCAGCCTGGACCACGTGAAGCCTCGTCTCAATAAATCAGATTAAAAAAAAAATCATATGTTCAAGAAGATAATGTGGGTTTTTGTTTTGTTTTTGTTTTAAATATGTATAGGGGTGATCCAATGCTTGTGAAATTGAATATTGCAACTGCTTCAGGCTACCTCATTTCTGGTATGTGATAGCATTTTTTTCATTGCTCATTACTTTTTAAACTACTCATGGAGTGATGCAAAGAATCTATTGTTTATGCTTTTGGCTTATTTGAAAATTAGCTTTAAGGATCTGTACAGGGAAAATATAAAACCTTTAATTGTGGCACGCCTGAAACTTGGCTTTCTAGATCAAGAAAGGACTGAGTTACAAAGGCCTTCACACTTAAAAAAACAGAAGCAAAACAATGGCCTTTCTCTTTCCTGAAGAGCTATTAGTATAATTACTATAAAGTTAATGATGCCTGTGCCAGGGCTCTTGAAGAATGTTCCAGTAGACATTATTTTTTTTTTGTTTGGGCAAAGTTTGCACATGTAAGCTGTCTAGACATGATCAGTTAAGGTGTGGACTTTGACTCCACATTCTCCTCTGCTCCATTTTTTTCTCATGTTGAGTGGGGTTTGGGTTGGCCTTTTCTACAGTGAGGACAAGGGAAGTAGAGAATATGCCATCTTAACTGCAGTTAGAAACATGGGTTATCTTGTGGGTAATCAAACAAAGATGTCAGACACAATTTGGACATTTATATAAGAACCCTACTTTATAATTCTATAACTTAGTAAATAACTGAAAGAAATAAAAGTCAAGGGCTAGAGAGATGGTTCAGTGGTTAAGAGCACTGACTGCTCTTCCAGAGGACACGGGTTCAATTCCCAACACCCACATGGCAGCTCACAACTGTCTGAAGATCCAGTTGCAGGGGATCTGACACCTTCACACCAATGCACATAAAATAAAGTTAAAAGAAAAAAAGAAAAGTCAAAATAGAATATGACACAGCAATGATAAAGACAAGGGATGAATTTCATAGAAAATTTGTGTGCCATGAAGATGTGAATTGTAACAAAATAATTATATTGAAATAAGTAACTCTTTGAGAGGAAAGGGTAAGTTTTAGAGAAATGATAGACTGTTGGATTATTTGGTAACCGAATTTAAAGAAGGAACTTGTCAATAAGCTGAGAAAAGCTCTTCTCCTTTGTCAGAAAATGTCTTTGACATGATCACACAATTCATAGTGTGTCACATCCTGGGGCGGTGATGCTGTCATTACAGAATAGTAACTCTCAGGCAATCTTTTTTGTGTTAGCTTGTTTTCATTTTTGAAATAGGGTCCCCTATAGCCCAGGCTGGCCTCAAACTTGCTATGTAGCCAAGGGTAACCTTGACTTTAGATTCCTCAACTTAAAATTGTTGGTATTACAAGCAGGCACCACCATGCAGCTCCTGCAGTGCTGGGGACCAGGCCCAGAGCTTTATGCATGCCAGGCAGGCGCCGTACCAAGATACCGCCTCAGCAGCTCTGGATCGTGTGCAGAATAAAATTATTATTAAGACCCTCCTAAATAAGATAACAAATCTGTAAAACATCGAGCACACAAAGTAAGGCCATCTCAGTCTCCATAGAATATGCTACAAAATCGTCATAGCTTGTGACCAAGGAAAATGCAGCCAAAACATACAGGGAAGATGGCTATATTGAAAGAAGTTAATTACTGATATTCTTATTATTTTTCTTAGTGATAGTATTTAGTTTCTCTTTAAAATTTGTAGCTTGAGCCCTCTTTCAAGATGTTTATATCTAGTTTTGTGCTAGTAACTTTTGTTTTTGAAAATGAAATCTCTACGTTCTAGAAGCTCTAATGCCAAGTGTGAACCCATGGTGACCGCCAGTTTCCCAGGCTACATTTGATGTTCAACCATTTGCTAAAGAAAATAGTTGTGCTAATATTTTGTTAAACTGAACTGAATCAGAATATGTAGACCGAGTCTCTTAATGAGAAAGTGGTGCCTTCTCTTTATTTGTAGGCTTTTTGAACAGTCATAATTCTTGGTGGTTTTACTAGTTTTTTTTTTCCTGTTAAGGGCATGGTAAGGTAGTGTATGCCCACAATCCCAGCATTGAAATATGGGGAACAGGAGTTCCAGGTGAAGCTCAGCTACATAGCAAATTGGAAGCTAGTTAAGCTACATGAGCTCTTCCTCAAAAATGAACAAACAAACAAACAAACAAAACCAAATATCAGTAGTGTCAGAATTGGGCAGCCAAGAGTTACCAGACAATGAGGTTAATATGCTCATAAAACCAAGCAGCTTTTGTCCAATGTGATATCTTATTTTTCTTTCATGCAGATTTATCAATTATCCTTTTGAATTGGAAAGTGATCGGCGACAAGTTTTTTGTAATTCACCATTGTACGGCTTTAGCTGCATACTACTTTGTACTGGTGAGTGCCAGCATTCACTGTAGCCTAGCCAGCAAGCAAGGCTGGAGAGAGACGTCTACACTAAGCCTATAAGTCTTTTAGTTAGTTTGTTGTTGAGACAGGTTTTCTCTGCGTAACTCTGGGTGTCCTGGAACTCCCTATGTAGGCTAGGCAGACCTTAGACTCAGAGA
Organism: Ondatra zibethicus; assembly: GCA_004026605.1. Lineage (NCBI taxonomy): Eukaryota > Metazoa > Chordata > Mammalia > Rodentia > Cricetidae > Ondatra > Ondatra zibethicus. The sequence goes on from PVIU01006686.1 coordinate 5,230, forward strand.
TTAGCCTGAGTGCTGGGGCTAAAGGCGTGTGCCACCATTGTCCAGCATCCTATAAGTCTCAGTTCACAGGGGCCACATTCAATGCATGCAGGGTAACTTATAGAATAAGTAACCTTGTTCAGTAACTAAAATAATAAGTTTATATCTGTTTTTCTACTATTGTCTACTACTTTGCTTTAGTTTGTTTAGTTTGGTTTTAGTCTTCTGAGGCGGGGACTCATGTGGCATGGGCTCGCTGAACCTAATCTTGAATTAACACACTCCTCTCCTTTTCCTCTTGCACCAACTGCACCAAGCATGTATTAAAAGGAAAAGCAGCTTACTACATTACAATCTTGTCAAGGTGATTTAGGGGTCATATGCATTTCCTCCAGTGCTTATGGGTTGTGTTTTTGTAACAGTAATGATAAATTCATAGTAGGTAGCAATGAGGCTGAAGTTATGATGAGAGATATTTTGTTTTGGGGGGGGAATTTCATATGCGAGTATACTGTATTAGCATCATTTCTATCCCTCTCCCCCGTCCAACTCCTCCCATGCTCCCTTAACTCTTGACCTTCTTGCCTTCACCTTTGAAGTGGAGGCAGGACAGGATGGGCCACCGCTCCCAACTTAGTGTGTCTATTTGCAGTCCTAAGGCAAATGACACTAGTTCCTTGAGTTTCCTTAGGACCTCACAGGTGGAGCTCCCTGTCTTTCTAGGAGCGTTTACAGTTTAACAGCCTGGGGTATGGCTAGATTTCTGTGCGCTGTGGGAAGACTATAAACTGATGAAGCTAACAGGTCCCTTACACGCATCCATCCGTAAGCATAGATATTATGAACTGCTGCCCTGTCTTGACCTCTGCTTGATCATCAGCTTGGTAAATGACTGGCTGTGCACAGATTGGCAAGTTGAATGCTTAATTACATGAGATGAACACTAGTTTCCCTTTGGACTTCTATGCCTGCTTTTAAAAAATCAAACGCATGCTGTTGTTTTAAAGGAGAAATGAATGGTTGTCTTATTTGGTGAGTTGATAAGTAAGACCCATTGCAGTCTTGTTTTAATATCTTCCTTTGTTATGTTGATTAATATGAAATAAACATATCTAAAGTGGGTCTGTTCATAGCAATGCAAAATAAGAGGAAAAGAAATCAAAAGTTTTTTTTTTTTTTTTTTTTGCGTTTTTGACATCTCTATGTAGTCCTGGCTGCCCTGGAACTTGCTATTGGTCTTGAACTCAAAGAGATCTGCCTGTTATTGAACAATCTGCAGTCAGAGTTTTAGGGCAGAAATATCAGCTCCCACAGCCCCATCAGGTCATTTAATAACACCAGTGTAAAAGATCAGTGATGGTGAAAAACAGAGTAAGGAGATGCCATCAGTCCAGAGAGGAATGGATGCCCCGAGTTCATCTTCAAATTACTGACATGAGCATCAGTTTTTAATAAAGGAAGACTTAGTGCAGGACAGTGGGTATGGCTAGGCAGTCCTGGCCAAGGTATAACCCTTTAGATCACTGTTTCAGATCTGGTCCTACAAGCTGGTCCTGCAGTTGGATTTTCTTTGGGCTGCCAGCTCACAAATAACAACACAGAGACTTATTAATTCTGAAAGCTCAGCCTTCCTTAGCTTAGGCTTGTCCCACCAGCTCTTATAACTTAAATTAACCTGCTTTTATTAATCTACATTTTACCATGTGACTTTTTCCCTGTGCTTTATTCTGTATGTTCGACATCTCACATCTTCATGACGTCCCCCATGCGCCTGAATTCCCTTCCTTGGAAGTCCTGCCTATACCTCCTATTGGCCGTTCAGCTTTTTATTACACCAGTCATAGCAATACAGCTTCACAGTGTATAAATATCCCACATGGTTCACTGAGACGTTTCTCCTGCTCAGGGTGGCCTCGCCACCATCACACCTGCCCTCGGTGGGTGGGTGGGGGGGGTCTGACTTAGACTAAGGCAGATGGAGAGCTATAGGTTTCTTTGGGAGCCTGGTGCTTTGTGAAACGCCTGAGGAGACAGATGAAAAGCTGGCAGAGGTGCCAGGCCTCCACTGTGCTTTTACTTGTGGGCCCAAGGGAGGAGTCAGTGCTTTTTTAGCAAATGCAGTTTCTAAGTGTCTGCTGTTAATAATCTTATACTCCTTTGAGTATATGAAGGTTTTTTTCCCCAGGCAGTAAACTAGCAGCCCATTTTGCAACCTTCTAAGAAGGCTAACAAAACAACAATTATATTCCTGGAGTAAAATGTTATAAAATTAGAAACACTTTGACTTGACATGTCTGCAGCTGTCTAAAGATCTTTTTTCTCAAATGGTCTTATTGGGACTAAATCAAAATGTAGGAGTAGAAGCAGGTTTCTTTCAGGTTTTAAATATGTCCTCTAGTGAAAAAATAGTTTAAATAGCAAGATGTGAATTTATGATATTATGGATTATACTTAGGAATTTTAAACACACACATATATGCATATATATTTATTTTTCCCCTTTTTACCTTTACGCCTGCTAGGTTTTTTAAATCCCGTTTTCCTGTCAATGCAGAAATAAATAAGGAGAGAGAGCGCTGCTGGATGGTGCTGCCACACTGGCACATGCCAATTCAAGTGGAAACCATGAGTAGATAAAGGCTCATTCCCTTTGTTCCTGGAGTGCCAAGCTTTGGGTTTTGAACCCGTTACAGCCTGGCATCCATTACCTGGTACCTACTGTTGCAGCTTGGTGCTTCAGGTGCCGGGACCCCAGCGCTTAGCTCTGGCCTTCTCCTCAGCACCTGGAGATAGTAACTAAGTGACTTTGTGAGCTCTCCCAGCAGCTTCTACCTGCAGTGTCTTCCTCTGTTCACCCCCTATGCTCTCCCGCCTCCCGTCTCTCAGCAGTTCCACAGTTCTTGATGGTCTCACAGCTCCACAATCTCTGCTCTCAGACCCACCTGTCTGCTTGCCTGTTGCCTTCCTGCTCTTCCTTATTTTTTTTTAAAAGTCTGGTTCTCTATGCAGCCCTGGCTGGTTATCCTAGAACTCAAAATGTACACGAGGCTGGTCTTAAACTCGGAGATCTGGCTCAAGCCGTTCTTAAACTTTTCTGTCCTGTAGAAGCCGCTGGCTGTGCCTGGAGCTGTCAGCCTTGGTAGTCGCCCACTCTGTGCAACCAGCTTAGCTTACCCTACCTTACACCACAAGTAGACAATTATACCGTTTGGATGATGTCTCGTTGGCATCTCTGCTGCTTCATAGGGGCTGTGAACAAGGGGAAGAACTGGACTGCCACCTGATGATGAGAATGCTGCTTGGGTAGCCGGGGTGGATGCGTAGGTCCCATGGGTGTATGAGGAACCCCTCCCTACCAGATTGACATCTGATCCAGTAAGACTAGACTATCTGTGCTTAAGATCATTTAACGTGCTGCAGGCATGATCGTTTAAGGATCATCTGAAGCTGACTTTGGCAAAGTAAGACTTCTTTGGAGTGACAGGGCAGTTCAGGTGACTGCCTAGCTCCAGTTTCTACTAGTCTGGAGTCTCATGAAGGCATTAGTGGCTGGGTGAGAATCTCCTGCAGGCATCTATGAGAGCTGTTGAACCATTGATTGTCCTGATGCCCATTGGAAAGGTGGTCACTTGATTGGCAGCTCCCATTGCCTCTCCAAAATTGGGAATGTTTTTCCTGTCACCTTCTCATACTCAGCCTGTTAGGAAGAGTTTCAGCCATGCCATTCCCAGTCTTGACCAACTCTGGAACTGAAGGTGACCGCAGTGTCTCCCAGTCCAGGCTTCCCCTCTTCCCATCCTGATGAAGTACTTTGGCTTCCACTCTAGGCCGTTGTTGCTGTGGCTGGACATGGGGGATGGACCTCTCAGCTGTCAGTCAAGCTGCTGAACTCCCTACCATGATAGCCCCGCTTATTTCAAAGGAAAGGTTGTGCACGTCATTAATAATTTTCTTCAGCGAACTTGAAAAAAAAAATGTAGTTCGGTCGTGGTCGCTCATGCCTTGGGAGGCAGAGGCAGGCAGATCTCTGTGAGTTCGAGACCAGCCTGGTCTACAAGAACTAGTTCCAGGACAGGCTCCAAAGCTAGGGAGAAACCCTGTCTCAAAAAACCAAAAAAAAAAAAAAAAAAAAAAAAAGAAAAAGAAAAGAAAAAAGTTTAACTTTTAGCCACTATATAACCTTACCCTGGGCCTCCTGAGGTGTCTCAGAGCTTGGTATATGATGATAAAAAAAAAAAAAAAGCTGTTAACCAAGAAGATAAAAATGCCTATCCTGGTCAGTATTTATTTGTTAAGTAGATTTTTTTTTTAAAAGCAATCTTATCATATGATTCTACTTATACAAGATGCCTAGAATAACTAAGTCCCTAGAGAGGAAATAGATTCCAAGTTGCCAAGAACTGGGCAGAAGGGATAATAGGGGCTTATTGTTTCACGGGACCAGAGCTTTAGCTAGAGAATTTGAAAAAGTTCTGGGAGTAGTGGTGACAGTTGCATGAATGTTCTTATTGTCACTGACTCTACACTTCTAAAACCATCATGTTGTGTATCTTTTATCGCAATAAATTAAGAAAAGAAAGTTTATTTATGAAAAGTTAGAAAGACTATTGTGTTGGATAATGTATTGTAGTTCTTAAATAAAGCTACACACTAAAACAATAGGCCTAATGAAATAGAGCTTACATTTGCATTTCGATTTAATAACTTGAGAAAAAGAGAAATGCCCCAGAGGTCGGCACTGACCACACTTTACTTCTTTCAATAGCACATATCACAGCTGAAAATGAAAGCAGTTTTCAAATTTAGGCATCACCAGGAAAGGCACAGTTTCTAGTTAGAAAATGTTCTAATTTGCCACAGCCAGTGGAGCCCGTATCTGGGGCCCCTAATCTTACATCTGTTCAGGGAAGAAATAGTCAGGAGAGCAGCCAGTTGACTGTAGAGGCAAGATTAGATTAGGTACCCATTTCATTGTGGCAGATGAATGAAGGACCCGGAGTTGAGAGAAGATATCTTCTCTTCCAGAGAGATAGGCAAGAGTTGGGCTGGCAGAAAATGGGGTTTGTGGGGCATAGTCGGGGTGAACATTTGGGTAAGATGTAGCTACCTGAGGTATAGAGTGGAAATTCTAACTAACATGTCTTGTATTTTTACAAGTTAGAGAACTTGAGAGAGAGAGAGAGAGAGAGAGAGAGAGAGAGAGAGAGAGAGAGAGAGAGAGAGATTAGATAGAGTGGGTAGGTTTCGTGCAGCTGGCAGGTGCTGAAGGCTCTGATGGGACAGAACGAGAACTGTAAACAGAGCATCAGCACGTGGCTGGTTCCTCTGAGAGGTTCGGGCTTCCTGCACCTGACCGGTATTTTCTAAAAGGGCCATTCACAGGAGACCTGGGGAGGAAGCAGGGTTTCTCCTGACCCAGCTAAGCAGCACACAGTACTCCGTCAATCAAGTGAGTGGCCAATGGCATCCCAGTTCAAAGAGAAGGAAGTAGCCTTTCAGCCCCTGCTGGGAGGAGCCTGCATGTTCGCAGAGAGAAGGAATGTTGATGTCCATTTTCAGAGACTGCTCTGTCTTGGTTTGCCAGTTTTAGATAACGTGCAATCAAAAGCTTTTAACTTTGTTTCTAATTGGCTTTTCTTCAGAGGGGAGTGAGCTCTTGGCGTCAGAGGTGACACTCCCGTGTAAGGCAAGATTCAGCTCAGGAAAAAAGCTTCAACTGCTTGCGGTGCCAGGCATTGTGGACAACAAGGCACAGGATTATAGGTGCTTGGAAGGCGCTGGGCACTGTGATAGACAAGCGGAGAGATCTGTGGAGAAATCGACCTGAGAGTTGAGGGGTCAGGGGAAAGTTTTTCTAGAGGAAATGGATCCGATTCTTCTGGAAAACCCTAATATGGTGGAGGTGTGTAAACCATGCTTAACCACAGCAAAGGGAGCTAGTTCCTTGGGACATGAAGACCCCAGGGCATCACTCAGTTTGCTCTGTGCTGGAATCATCTGCGAGTCTATGAAGAGAGATGACTGATCCCTAGTTCCGGGGTTTCAGAGTCAGTATGTGTGGGATCAGGCTAAGACTATGCATGTCTAGGCCTGGGGAGATGGCTCAGCGGCAAAGCACTTGCTGCGCTAGCATGAGGACCTGGCTTTGGATCCCTAGCGCCCATGGAAAAGCCTGACTTGGCGATGTGAGTCTGCTATACGCCAGTGTTGGAGGGAGGGAGATAATCAGATCCTCAAAAAATAAGGTAGAAAGCGACAGTGGAAGACAGGTGAGATAGCCCACTCACCTCCACGAATACATGCAAAGGTGAGTGAGTGCATCTTCACATGCTTGAGACACATGCATAGAACACTTACACACGGAAGAAAATAAGAGATGGCTCCTCATCTAGACATAAATGCAGACAAAACAATGCACATACAATAAGATAAATAAATCAAGGTGGGAGATGGTGGTGTATGCTTTTAATCCCAGTACTTGGGAGGCAGAGGCAGGTGGATCTCTGTGAGTTTGAGGCCAGTCTGGTCTACAGAGCTAATTCAAGGACAGTTAGGATTGTTACACAGAGAAACCCTGTCTCGAAAAACCAAACCCAAACCAAAACAAACCCAAAAAGAAAAAATAATAATATAATAATAATAATAAATCAACCATTTTTATAAACCCTGTGCTTATCTAACAAGTTCCCAGGCCCTTTGTTCCAGGCACCATGCTTAGGAACTGCTGGGCTCCAAAAAAGAGAGTGAAGATTTCCTTGGGGCGGGCAGGGTTTAGAAGGCCTCAGCTTTTTTGTTTTTTTAATGTAGAGAATTTGCACTTTGGGAGATTATGGTTAGAGAAAGGCATTTTCCAAGGTACTATTTTTACCAGTAACTGGATTTTAAAGGATATCATAAAGTTACATTCCCTCTGGCACTAATTTGATGCCTTGGTTAGCGGCCATACTTTATCGTATGAGGCTATGAAGGGAGTTGAAGAAGTGATCAGCAACTGCTTTCATTGCAGTGTGTTACCTGACTGTACTTTTAAGCTTACCATTAGCCAGTAAATCAAAATTAAAAATTTAAAAATTAAGAATAATTAAGTTTCAGGGGCTGGAGAGAAGGCTCAGGGGTTAAGAGCACTGGCTGTTCTTCCAGAGGTCCTGAGTTCAATTCCCAGCAGCCACATGGTGGCTCACAACCATCTGTAATGAGATCTGGTGCCCTCTTCTGGCCTGCAGGCATACATGGAGGCAGAATGTTGTATACATAATAAATAAATAAGTCTTTTAAAAAAAAGAATAATTAAGTTTCATTATTAAGAAAAAAAAGAATTGGAGGCAGCTGAAGAAATGGCTCAGTAGTTAAGAGCACCAGCCAGATCTAGGATTTGTTTCAGTTCCCAGCACCCACATGGCATAACTGTAACTCCAGTCCCAAGAGATCGGACACCCTATTCTACCCTTGTTGGCATCAGGCACACATGCGATGCACATACATGCATGTAGGCAAAACATTCATATACATAAAATACGTAAATCAGTCAATAAATACAAACTTTTAAAAACCCACAAATTTTGGCAGTGGAACTTTAGCCAAGTTTAGTCATTTGTCAAGGAAGTCAGTATACTTTAGGGACATATTAGCTTATATTATTTTATAGCTATCTGGTTAGCCATGTTCTGTAAACATTGGGCAACATTATGTCACAGGCCACAGCCTTAAAATACCTGATCCAAGGAAGAAGAAACATGTTAGTGAACATAGACTGGAAGAAGACCTTCTTTAGCCAAGGGAGTGAGAACATGCACTCAGGCTTATTGCACACGTGAATCCGTGGTAGTGAGGAGTGACTCAGCCAGACGTGGTGGCCCACACCCACAGTCCCACCACTTGCAGGTGGATCCACGAGGATCATGTGAAGGCTAGCCTCAGGTATATAGTGAGACTCTTGTCTCAAAAAGAAACAAGAAGTGGAGTGAGGAAAGACAGAGAGACAGAAAAAAAAACCAAAATAAAGGGATTATTGTAACAAAAATATTTTTAACACTTTTGTACCTGCTTCAAGTAAGAATCCCACTAAAAATAACTTTCTCCTTTGCCTAATTTACTCCAACACTTACGGATATATTTTCAAAGTTCATCTCTCTTGCTTTAATTCAGTACAGAACTTAGAGAAATCCAGTTTCGTATTATATTTGGATGATATACACTTAAATGTTCTTCTAATCTTTCTTTCTCTAAAAACATGCTGTTTTCTTTTGAGATGAGGACTTTATGTAGCCGACATTGGCTAGAACTTAGGATCTTCCTTGGTGCTGGGATAAGAGTTGTGTGCCACCATGCTGAGATTTAAGTCAAATACTCCAACTATTCATTTTTTTAAAATTTTTTATTATTTTTATATGTATGTGCACGTATGCCTTAGTATATGCATGGTGCATCTTGTAAGTGCTTGTTGCTTGCAGAGACCAGAGAGGATGCCAGGTTCCCCAGAACTAGTGTTGCAGGTGGTTATGAGCTGCCACGTGGGTGGTAGGAGGCAAAGCCACATCTGCAAGAGTAGCGAGTGCTCTTAACAGCCGAGCCATCTCTCCAACCCCACTCAGCAATTCTCCTGGACAAATTCATCTGTTCTTTAAGAAGCCGCCACGATTTTTTATTAAGAATGCACATAAAATATGCATGAACTTGCAATATGAACAGCAATTTGCTTCCTGTTATTTTTAAAGTGCTTCTTCATGCTGTGCAAATTAGAGAGGTAGGGCTGTCCTGCTTTTCATCCCTTCGTTTCCTAGCTGCAAATGTGACTTATTATGTATTAAAATGAATTTGTGTAATAAAACAAAAATGAGTGTGACCTACACAAGGAAGACACACCTGAAATCCTACATCCCAGGAAACCCTTCCCATGATGGGAGACTATCCATGGCAACTCTGATTTACAGTTTCTGAGATTGTGACATTCTGATCTGACTGAACCATGTTGTAATTGTGAGAAACCATAGTCCCTCAGACTTTGGGTGTTGGATTGACAGCTATGATTTGCATGGCTTAATCTCTGAGGTTGAATTTTCTAGAGCGACTCTATTGTATAAGAGTTTATGTAATAAAAATGAGATGACTTATGATACTACCAGAATGCCCAGACATCACTGATAGGAGAAGGTCATCATTCTTGTATATGGAAAAATATATACTATTGATAGGCAGATGGAAAGACTCATAACATTGAATTAAAGAGAAATATAGTCAAAACAAACTAGACTATTTAATATGCAGAAAAGAATTGGGGATTCCACATTGGTATGAGCTGAATTAAGTTGGCTCTAAGCTTCCTATGTTGAGTCTCTAGCTTACAGTACCTCTGATTGTGTATTTGAAAATAGGTCCATTTGGCCAGGCGGTGGTGGTGCACACCTTTAATCCCAGCACTCGGGAGGCAGAGGCAGGCGGAGCTCTGTGAGTTCGAGACCAGCCTGGTCTACAGAGCTAGTTCCAGGACAGGCTCCAAAGCCACAGAGAAACCCTGTCTCGAAAAACCAAAAAAAGAAAAAAAGAAAAGAAAATAGGTTCATTTGCATATGTAATTAGTTAAGAGTAGTTCCTATTGCTGTAGGGTGGACCTTTAATAAACCGTTACTGATGTCCATATTAGAAGGGTGGTTTGGGCCCAGGAATTCTGTGTGAAGACAGGAGTTAGGCCACCAAACTTGAGGTGTAACATGAGGGGCCTGGTTGTTTCTGTCCTCCCAACAGGTACCACAGTCATTAGGTCCCAAAGAATCACACAGAGAGGTCTATATTAATGATAAACTGATTGGTCCATTAGCTCAGGCTTCTTATTAGTTTTGTAACTTATATTAACCCACATGGCTCGGTACCTTTTTCAAGCGGGGCAGGTCACATCCTGCTTCTTCGGTGGTCCACGCAGGAATGCCGAGAGAGTTTCCTGCTTCCCAGAATTCTCCTATTCTCCTTGCTCCGCCTCTACTTCCTGTCTGGTTGTCCCACCTATACATCCTGGCTAATGGCCAATCAGCGTTTATTTAAATCATGATTGACGGAACACACAATTCTCCCACACCATTGAGGGACCGTCAAAAGCTGGCAGCAAGGGTGGAACAGAGAATTCCCTTGACCTTCAAAGGCATGCACCTCTTGGCACCTTCACCTCGGACTTCTGGCTTCTAAAATTGTGACACATTCTCCTGCTGAAACACTGTACCCTCCATCTACTACCTGTTTCTTTGTTGCAGCCATCCCAAATTAATACACTTTCAGTTGAAGAGATATAAAGGCACAGAAGGACAAGTCTGGGATGAAGTGGGCAGCTACATCTAAATCAAGCTGTATCTTCTTCATCTTCCAGAAAGGTGTTGATGCCCAGTTGAAAGTGGCAGGCTTTGAGTTAGCTTGGACAATACCATATGAACATACACATCGTATTTTCCTCTTGATTGCTACATGAGATTGAGTAAACTTGCATTTCCTAATTCCAAGACTGTAACTCGGATTTCCTCTTGACAAAATGGGTGCAGAGAGGAGGATTGTGGGGCTGAAAAGATGTTTTGACCTTTTGCAATATAGAGCTGATTCTGTCAGACGGGAACAGTGTTCAGTCTCTTCAGTAGTCCCATGATGAATTGAGTCAAGGCAACAAAACTGTCCAACCTCCAACCCCCACTTTTAGGTACTTTTTGAAGAACAGAGTTAGACCTGGAAAACAAAATAAGAGTTGGTGGTACATTGTTAACAGTGTTGCTCAGCTTGTGTTTGTCTATAGATGGGTTTCTGTCCTGCCTGGTCCCACAGCTATTCAGTTCCAACAAAACACATAGAGGCTTATATTAATTATAAACTGGTTGGCCTATTAGCTCAGTCTTATTATTGACTAGCTCTTACAACTTAAATTAACCCATAATTCTTGTCCATGTTAGATACATGGCTTGGTATCTTTTTATCTGTGAGACATTCTCATCTTGCTTCCTCTGTATCTGGCTGGTAACTGCAGACTGAGCCTTTCCTCTTCCCAGAATTCTCCTAGTCTGGTCACCCTACCTATACTTCCTGCCTGGATACTGGCCAATCAGTGTTTTATTAAACCAATACAAGTGACGAATCTCTACTGGGTGCAAGAGCATTATCCCACAGCACTTCCCCTTTTTTCTTTTCAAAACAAGAACTATGAATCTAATCTCCTTTGTTTAGCTTTTTCCTGACTGTCACCCATAACGACTTGTAACCAACACTCTAAACAAAGACAAACATCCATAATCCAATTTTTGGGAATGTGGGTGTAGTTTTCTAGGCTACTTCTTGCTGATTGGGAACACTGATTAATCTTATTGGGGGTACCTAAAGAAAATTAAAGGTTATGATCAAGTTTTGGCTGGAGTATTCTTTGAGACTGGGTCATCTCATCCAGCAGTCTTGAGGCTGTTCTGGATGTAGAACTCAGAGGAACCTCCAACAGAGGTGCTTTGAAACATTGGATCATCTGGGCTATTCGCTCCAATCGGAGATTTTTCAGGGAGTCTTCCTCAATCAAACATAATTTTTCTTAACCCAGAATGAATCCACAGCCACTCATTTCCTGTAGAAACAAAAGCAAAACCTCTTCTCTGAAGTAGCATATCTTTTGACTTAAACTTTGAAGTCAAGTTATTTTCAAAATATATAGGTTGGATGGTTGGATTAATCCAGCAGCATTTATAATCAAATGTCTTTTAACAGCTGTTGCTCCTTCCTCAACAGTCAAACTTTTTTTTTTTTTTTTTTTTTTTTTGGTTTTTCGAGACAGGTTTCTCTGTAGCTTTGGTACCTGACCTAGAACTAGTTTTTGTAAACCAGGTTGGCCTTGAACTCACCGTAAACTGCCTGCCTCTGCATCCCAAGTGCTGGGATTAAAGGCCTATTTTCCATCTTTACATGGCTTTTTAGAAAAAACTCTTATTTTTAATTTTTGTTTTTTTGAGACAGGATTTCTCTGTGTCCTGGAACTCACTCTGTAGACCAAGCTGGTCTTGAATTCACAGAGATCTATCTGCCTCTGCTTCTTGAGTGCTGGGATTAAAAGCATGTGCTACCACTGCCTGGTCTTTCTCTTTTCACAAGAACCTTGAATCTAATTTCCTTTGTTTAGCTTTTTTTCCTGATCATTAACAATAGAAACTTGAACCAACCTCCCTAAACAATGACAAATATCCATAATCCATTAATGACCAAAACCACTCACCCCACCTCTTGGAAATGTGGGCATAGTTTTTATAGCATAACATGACATAGGCTCCCTCCTGAAGATGAAAGACATGCACACATCTTGGCCAATTTTAACATCTTGCTAAAGCGGGAAAATGTATTACCTGCTAAATTTCTTGCACCTGTACAACTTCTGGCATTGAGGATTTTATGTTCAATCACTTATAAATTTTACCAAAGCCTCCAGAACAATTTAATTAAAAAATAACTTTGTGTGAGGATAAGAGCCTCCGTAGATGACACATGCCTACAAGGCAGCCATGATTTTGCTGGCCACAAAAATGCTGAAAAGCCAGCTTCTACAAACTCATAGATTCTGAGTTGGGACAAAAAAAAATGGCTTGCTTTGATTTTTAAATAAGTTGAGGGTGAAAATGTAGAAAAATAAGTACAGTAAAGCAAATGTTTATGGACAGTCTCTCAGAGCTCTTTGATTTTTGAGGCGGTCACAGGAGAAAACCATCTTCATTTGAGTTGTTTTGAGTGTTGTTTGGGGAAAAAAGAAATCATACAGTTACCCAGCTTTTGGAAGCAAGGTAACTTCAAAACTTAAATATAAATTAGGGTATGGACTTGTAGCTCAGTAGGTAAGTGCTCTCCTGGTGTGCAGAGAGCTCTGGGTTTGCCCATAGCAGCACTTAATGTCAGACATGGTGGAAGCAGGAGGATCAGGAGTGCAGAGTCCTCTTTGGTTACCTAGTGAGTTCAAAGTCAGCATGAGCTGTACATGGCACTGTTTTGAAACAACAACAAAATTTACCAGATAATGGTGTCATAACAAACAGGATTCTGTCATAGCTTATCAGGGAGTCCAAGGTACTTTAAGTATGAAAACACAAGGCTATTCAGAGATATGGAGTGTAGCCGATGACCTCCTTCCTACAAAGGAACTGGACTGACAGAGCTGCTTCACTCAAGCAAGATTTTAGAAACAGAGTGACTAGATGTGCCTGGGGAACAGGAAATTTAATTTTTATAATTCTAAAAGCCTGCCATTGCAATAAAGACACATTCTAAAGGGCACACACCTTTAATCCCAGCACTTAAGAAGGCAGAGGCAGGCGGATCTCAATGAGTTCTAGGCCAGCCTGGTCTACAGAGCTAGCTAGTTCCAGGACAGCTAGGGCTGTTACACAGAGACACCCTGACTCCAAAAACCAAAATATATAAATAAATCAAAATAAAAAACCCCACCAACATGCATTCTAGATCCTAGCATCTTTGTTAGGAGATCATGCAACTTGGGCTTATTATCAGAATGGATTGACAATAGAAACCGACACATGGTTGGCTGAGGAGCTGAAATGCAAGTCAAAGGGAACCTCGTGCTTCATTGTAGTAGTTTTACACACTGCATTAGAAGATTTTCCCCTCGGGCTGCAGGTAGTCACTGGAAAGGAAGAAGTGTTACTGAGAAAGGAAACAGAAAAGAAATATCCTGTTCCTAGACAGGGAAAAAATGTTATTTTAAAACTCATCCTGGCTCTAATTCATTTTAGTTTGTTTATGTCATTATTAAAATTTGTTGTGTATTCTAGAAGCATACAGTCTAGCCCACTTAACTGTTCAGCAGAGGTAAAGGGCAGTAAGAATGCTTGTAGAAGTATTGTCATTAAAAGTCTTTGTTGAGTTAGTGCTATTCCTCCTAACGGGCACTGTTAACATCACCATGTCTGTGTGAAATCAGTGAACCCACACACATCCTGACATCTGACACACTGCTGTGTAGGTGGCAGTGTCCTGGGTCACTGTGACAAGTTGGCCCCTCTTGCACACACAGGGCTCATCTTTGCCTGCTGGCTTGATCATTAGCCATCCCTCCTCCCTTCTTACTCACACATCCCAGTGTCACGAAAGACAGTGAACTTGAAAATAGCTCCAGGAAAGCTGATTCCATGGCCAAACCCCCAAAATAATGCTTCATGTTATTTTAGCCGATCATGGCACACCTGACCAGAACATAGTTGACCGAGTTTTGTGTGCATCTGTGGATTGGGAATGGGCAGACGTTTCTCTGACTTATCACAGCTCTGATAGGATTAGACATGCTGAAGTGACCCCATCTGCCTTATGGCAGTTTTAAAATCTCCCCCGTGTGTGTGTGTGTGTGTGTGTGTGTGTGTGTTGAGGGGGGGCGGACTCATGCGTGGAAGTCACAGGACAATTTTCCTTCCACCATGTGTGATCCAGGCATTAACTGAGCCGTCTCACCAGTCCACCTAGCAATATTAAAAATACATTAAATATAATTCCAAGAATTTTATTTCTAATGTTTGTTGTATTCTGCTGTATTTCCCATTTTATTAAATTGGTAGAGTGTGCTAAGTATTATGTTTCAATTTTGAAAGATCCCAGGCTTGTGTGTATGTGTGTGTGTGTGTGTGTTTTAGCTGTAGGATCTTCTAGTTGACAGGTATATATTTCTAGATCTAGCATTGTTGTTTTTAGCAAGCATACACTTGCTTACAGATGAATTATTACAGTATAGGATAATTATACTTTTGAGATGTTTAAGCACTTCTGCTTCATAATGGATATTAAAGGAATGCCCATAGTGTTTACTATAAAACTCTTTAACCTTCAAAATTCACCCTTCCATGTGATCATTTTTCCTGAAGTGATCTGAGGATGCTGTCATGGTGGGCAGTAGCGAGTGGCAGTTTACTGTGAGTCCGTTGCTTGATTTCTGCTTTCCTGGGTGAACAGAAGGTGCTAAGTGAGCTTAAGTGTGTGATGGACCATCTTTTATCACCTGTAGAGTTGTAAGCTTGTTTCTAGAGTCTGAAGAAGAAAATCAGGAGGCTGGAGGGATGGTTTAACAGTTAAGAGCACTTGCTGCACTTTCAGAGGACCTGGGTTTGGTTCCCAGCACCCACATAATGGCTCACAACTGTCTGTCACTGTGATCTAGGGGATCTTCTGGTCTCCCAGACTCCCAGACATGCATATGGTGCCCACACAAACAGCCAGGTCCACATTCACACACCTAAAAACCTAAGAACTAGTTTTTTAAAAAAGAAGAAAATTAATTTAGTGATAAAAGGTGGACACCTGGTCTGTTTTTGTAGCGATGGATTGTACACCAGAGTGACTGGCTCTTTCTAGAACGTCTGTATATTTTGATGAGTCCCTGACACCGTCTCTGTCTCTTATCCAGAAAGATGGGATGCTCGCATACATTGCCAACTTCCGCCTGCTTGCCGAGCTTTCCAGCCCCTTTGTGAACCAGAGGTAGGTTACTAAATGATCACTTTGAAGCTGTGTGGTTTCATTTTAATCTGTGGAAACCTTTTTTCCAAGATGCAAACTCAAGTCTTCACAA
The DNA here is from genome assembly GCA_004026605.1 of Ondatra zibethicus. NCBI lineage: Eukaryota > Metazoa > Chordata > Mammalia > Rodentia > Cricetidae > Ondatra > Ondatra zibethicus. The sequence goes on from PVIU01006686.1 coordinate 20,774, forward strand.
TTGCACCGAAAACACTTCATCCCCAGAGCCGTCTCCCCAGCCCCTCTCTGAAACTGTTAAGTGCTCCTTGAATTCTTTTATAGCCTGAAATGTGAGAGTAAGATGGTAGATTCCCAAACCACAGAATGAGTGTGATGTTTCTTTCACTCTTTTTTTTTTCTTTTCAGGTGGTTCTTTGAAACCCTAAAGTACCCCAAGTTTTCCAAAGCCAACGTCATCAATGGAGTTCTCATGACAGTGGTCTTTTTCGTAGTGCGGATCCTCGCGATACCTCCTTTGTATTTCTTCATGTACTCTGTGTATGGAACAGAAGCCTACATGAGGCTCGGACTTGTGGTCCAGTGTACCTGGATCACTACCTGTCTTATTTTGGATGTGATGAATGTCATGTGGATGATCAAAATTACAAAAGGATGCATCAAGGTCATCTCTCTCATCAGACAAGAGAAAGCCAAGAGTAGCCTTCAGAATGGAAAACTTGATTAAAGGCGTGCTTCATCAAACACCCGTGTTTCCAAAGCCATCTTCATTCCTCCCCGCGTCACGTCTACTGATAGATGAGTTCCTGGCATGCTCCTCTGCTGCTTTGTTCGTTACGACTCTTATTCAGGGATTCCGTGTCTTCTTCTCTCTTTCATCTTTAGAAAAGAGAAAATAAAATTTAGTTTTCACTCTCAAGATATCCTCTTTCCTTCTGCATTTTAAGCATGGCTAGACATGGAAAGGTTTTAGTAAAAGTTATAAGTAGAGTGGAGCAACTTTTCCGAACTCACAGTGCGTGGGGATTGTTCTCTGCAGAGAAATGACTGCTGGGGTGGCCTCTGTGCCACCCGCTTTGCTGAAGGAGTGAGAACTGCTTTTAAGTCTGTAAGCAGCTCAGTTTGTTGTGCTGTGTTCTTTTTTAATGCCAATGCCTGCGTAGGGTCTGATTTCTAAGTTGCTAACATGTCCTTTTTCCAGGCCATCAGAAATGATACTATTTCATTTGGGTGTGCAGTCATCTATTATGAAGGAGTATTTCACTCTTTGACAATATCATGTTTGAAAATACTTCCTGCATTTTAAGATTTCAAATGCTGCTTTATTTCTGTCTTTAGCTTTTCATCCAACAGTTTTAAAAACTGTATTGTCAGGCAGGGCTTAAGACCCATTGTGTGGACCTTGGGGACGAATGTCTTCTAAAAGTGCATGCTGGGAACATGGCTTCCGTACTACTGCCTTCCCCTCTGTTTCCTTGTACTTTTTATGTGAAAAAAAGATACTTCTTCTTGCAAAATCTTCCTTGAGTTTAAAGCCTGACTCCAGAATACCAGTCTGTCCCAGAATGCATTCATACCCCAGAAATCGGCCTTGTATTGATTGGTTAGAGGCTGGCGGCACTACAGACAGGTCAGTGTTTGTGTTTATGCATAGACTTTCTCAGGCTTGCTTATTTCATCTTTGCTTTGTATTTTTCTTGAGCAGGAAGGAAGAAGGTGATTTAACCCAAGTATTCTGATTATCAAAACTGTCATTCTATGTGAAGAAAGTGTGTGTGTGTGTGTGTGTGTGTGTGTGTGTGTGTGTGTGTGTGTGTGTTTACTTTCACTTTGGTTCTTGCAATCCAAATAGAGAAATATATATTTAGCTATTACTGCCTTTATTTATTTTTTTCTGAAGTACTTGACTTTAATGATTGTTCTTAAGAAAAAAGAGACTTAATTCAATTAGTGGCGAATACTTGAATTTAACTGAACCTATACCAAAAGATCTAATCCATCTAGAGTCTCAGATTGAAGGGGAGCCTTCAACTCGCTTTCATTATTCCTCTTGTGGCGGCGAAAGGAATTAATCAAAATAGTTAACTGTAATGCAGTTTCATCTAATTGTCTAGTACAGATAGAGTCTGGCAAGGTCTCGTATGTTTAAGGATGGGAATTAAAAATTCAGCCAATCAAATGTTAAAATCACGTCTATTTACTTTTGAAAGATAAAGTAATGTAAAAGATAGGACTTCTTCTTTAAAGCAGCTAATGTTACATTGGCAATGGCTTGTTTATTGCTTCTCCATCATAGGCACTCAAGAGTATTGGTTGTCTAAAGGGTGAAGGTATAGGAACGCAAGTGATTTTCTATTGTTCTCGGCTCTTTTACAAGAAAAGTGGGCTTCTTTTTTTTTTTTTTTAGGAAATAAGACATTTATATTATAAAACTATTTTAGAAATTCACTAAAAAGGAATAAATCTTGAGATAAATGTTTTTGACACTTCGGATATTACTGCAGTTCTGAACACAGATCTCAAACTCACCATCAAAATGATGACAACATATGGTTAAGAATCTCCATGTAAGCAATAATTGTTTCCTGCTTAAAAGGTCATCGCCATTACTTTTAATTGATTGGTGTAGCCAGTCATCAAATAAGTATAGTCGGAATATCAAATGTTAAACTAAGATTTGCCATTCCCTTTGTCAGCAGCCCTTATTAGCTGCAGCACCCAAAAGTCAGTTCTCCATGTTCTCTCATGGAAAAAGTGCAATGGGAATGCCCCATAAACTGCCACCGCAATGCAAGCCAGCCCCCAGATGGGGCTGTATTTTGCTATGATTATATTTATCAACCGAAAATCCAAATAAAGACAAACCTAATATTTACTAAAACAATGAAATTTTCATTTATTGAATGACAAATTTTTGCTAGATATTTTAGATATTAAGTATTTTGGCTACGTGGATTGATTTAAATGAGTCCATTAGGCATTCTGATATTTAACAACTCTTAAAAATCTTTATAGAAAATAAAAGCAAATTGGTATACATTTTTAAGCAATTCTATTTTTCTAGGAAAGATTAGTGACAATCTGAATGTGTAGTACTCTAGAAAATAAAAGTTCTCATGAAACTTAAAAAAGAACAAAAATAGCAAATAGCATGCAAGATTGTGGATCCTGCATTCAATATTTTGTGTGTGAGACTAAAATTTTTAAACTTGGGTTTATAGAATTTGCACTCTTGTGTCTAAAATCACTTAGAGGACTGTTTGCGTTTACTTAAATTAAAAATGAGTTAAGTATGCATGCAAGGAAATTAACTCAAATTACTCTATGGTATGCTATTGAAATGTTAACTGCTTTTTGTTATCTCATGGGCCAGTTATGTATCAAGAGGAATAATGGTAGACCGTTACCATCTCTGAGAGCCAGTTTGCTGTATTATGGATAAACTGGGTCCATAGGGGTCTGGTTGGAAAATTACTTAGTTTATGGGTATTTTGAATGAAGTTCTTTCATTAATTTTAATAATTTGTTTAACTCAGCTTTGTTCAAGTGTCAGAATTTTTTTTAATTGCTTCCTCTGAGACCTTGGGCATTTGGAGACAAGTTCTTCTTGAGGATTCATTGACTGCTGGTGACATTTCTTAGGCATCTGGAAATGTCATTTTTCATGGAGGCACAGGGAAAAGTGCCATCAAAATGCATGTTTCTTTCCTTTCAGTTTTAAGAAAAATCAATGTGTCCCACAAGCCTCTATTAACATATCTAGATAAGTTTGTTCCTACATTGCTGCAAGTATGTAAGTAGGCATCTCAAGGATTGGTTTGTTTGCACTGCCTGACTTTAAGTACTTCAGTGGCTTGGGCAGTTGAAAAGCCCACATAGTTATGGGCATCAATTATGTTTCATAGAAGCTTATACATTTTTGTGTTTGAGATTTCCTCAAAAGCAAACATTTTACTTTTGTCAGAAAAATGGCACCGTGCTTTCCAGCAGGTGTGAGCCACCACAACGGTGAGAATCTTCCCGAATGCGCACACATACCTCCTGGCCTTAACTACAGCTGGCTGACACTAAAGCTACTGAAAGCAACCGTGATGCAAAACTCTCATGATGCATGCAGAAATGAGGAAAGCCCACAGGACCTGGTGTGGGAGGAGACAGCAAGACTGCTCTTCCTCTCAAAGACAGTATTTCCTTCCTCTACTGAGGGTTTTCTGTCCAAGCTCACCTGGTTACCCATCTCCTCTCTCGTGCCCCACAGACTGCAGTATCCCCCCTCCATGTGCTAGGACCTCTCTATGTCAACTTCTGAGACATGCCCAGTCATCTGTGTGCTTCTCAATCTTTGTGGCAAGTTTCAAAGTTTACAAATTGGTTCTCTCATGAAAACAAGCATTGTAGGACGTTCAAATAAAGATCTGACAAACTACAATTTATTAATAGGCTGCAGGAAGCCAGTAATCGTGTAATAATACCTGTTTACAACATAGAACAAAGGTAATTATGGTTTTGTTAGGAAACATCTGTAAGCTCTTTCTTAAACTGGTTTAGCAATAGAGTTTTATAAAGCGTTACAGCTGGGGATTTATTGTAGGCGTGTTAATGACCTATTAAATGTTCTTTATAGACCCCGTGGCAGTATTGAGGGTGTAAAATGAAGCTGTTTTGATGAGGGCAGGGTCTGGCTTGTGGCAAATTGTTTTAGTCTTGCCCTTCAATAGAAAAGACTTCTGTGGTACTGTTTACTTAAAAGCAAACTACTAGCCGCTGAGTTAGTGTGTCTTGGATGGAGTTCAACCCCAGGGACTCAAGTCCCTGGGACCTTTGTGGCCCAGACTTAAGCTTCTACCTACTTAATAGCATGTCGTACTTGGTGTGTCTTCTGTCGTAGCGGGCAGCTTCGAGAGATGAGCTGTGTGCATCAGAATCGTTTACATTTACCCACTTTGCACAGCAGCCTTGGTGTCAGGCCCTACACACAAGACCAAGCGCAATGAAAATGATTTCTAAATCTCAGATGTATTAGCTCTATACCTCTGGCTGGAAACTTGTTAGACACCATCTCAAATTTTTTTCTTTGCATTTTTATGTAATTCTGTAATTAATGTGTGTTACAATCATTTGCTCTTTTGGCTAACTGAACCTAAAGATATAACTGTAAATAAGGCGTGTTCTGTATTTTTGTTTCCTGTTTGATTGGTTCCTGTAGGATTGTCTGCTTTTTACTTAGGGAATTTTTGCGTAGATGATATTCCTAAAAGTAGGATAAGTTATGAAATTTTTCAATTATTGAATTTGTAATAACATTTCAACATAGATCTTATTTGCAAAGGCCACTTTAAAACTGGGGTACCTACATTAACTATAGCGATATGTACAATTTTTCTCCTATACTATAATATATAATATTGTTATAAAGTTTTGGAAGCCTCCCAAGATATGCTTAATAACTTATTTCCATAAGATTGAAGAGTTTTATTTATAAAACATAAGACCAGATAATTTATAAATCAGTATTACTAAGACGCATCACTAAGTAAAATACAGTTGGCGTTCTTTGATTTTGGTTTCTGGTTGTGCTTTGTTTGAAGGGATAGAAAGTATCTTTTCAGAACACTCATTAAATTTTTGAAATGTTTGTATTCTTTGTATGTGTGCCATTTTACAGTTTATGCAAGTTCTAAGCAATAACCTGCATGTTCTACCTGGTCGGCACCCGTTGTCACAACAGTGTCCTTTACTATTCCGAATGGCACAAATCAACATAGTAGAGCCCTCCCCTCTCCCAGCGAACACCTTGGATTTTCTTGTGTTAAAACACTATTATAACGTGGTGCAAAACTTTGTATTTTGTGAAAGAGAAATAAAGCCACAATTATTTAGTGCAAAAGTCTGTCTGGTTGGTGTGTGCTTAAATAGTACGAGCGAGCAGATTGGTGAGCTTGCCGTCTTCCACTCCCAGAGTCACTCCTAGCAACTGCATCTTGAAAGTGGTTTTTATACTTCAAATTCCCTTCTCCTCTCCTGGAGCAAATTCCAGCCTTAGAGAAAACCACAAGGTGCAAACATTTTAGTCTGTGCTTATTGGCGGGAGGATTGGGGCTAGCCAATCAATAGGCTGTTGTAGATTAAGTGACGCTTGGCAGTTAGATTTTTGATCTCCTTTCTTTGTGTGCCCTGGCCCCCCGCATCCCGCTCCTGAACTCCTGTACTTTTTGCCAAGTGTCTTGCCTGAAATTCCTTGCTTCTCAGATTGCGAGCAGTCTGAACTTTGCATCTGGGTCTGGAGCATCAGTAGATCCGGAAGCTGAGCACTAATTGAATAGACTATGGAAGCGGTCTCGTCTTTGGAGAGTGCCATGCGTCATGCTTCTCCACATGCCTGAAATGGTGCATCAAGACTGCCATAGGAGCAGCTGAATTTCAAAATGAAAATAGCAATCCCAGCTGTCGGTGGTGACGGCCACAGGTGGGACTGCACTGATTAAAACCACTTGGAAGCAAATGAAACAAGTCACCCACACCTTCAGCTGTCTCCAATGTATGTAATTCACTTATTCTAATGACCACTCTTTACCAAAGTCGGCTTACTGCCCCCCCCACCATTCCTCTGGATGCTCCCTAAGCATGCCCACAATAAGTATGATGTGGCAAATTTGTCATTTCCTCTATGCAAGTAACTGATCATCTGCCACATAGCAAGGCTCTTCATGGAAGGACTGTACATGCGTGAGTGGCTGTGTCCCTTTGCATTTATGGCATAGTGCTCGGAACTCCGTGCCCATGGCAGGTAGTCCCTTCACTTTTATTTTCTTGTTCTTTTTTTTTAAAGATGTATTTTTTATTAATTATGTATACAGTATTCTGTCTGCATATCTGCTGCAGGCCAGAAGAGGGTACCAATCTCATTACAGATGGTTGTGAGCCACCATGTGGTTGCTGGGAATTGAACTCAGGACCTCTGGAAGAGCAGGCAGTGTTCTTAACCTCTGAGCCACCTCTCCAGCCCTATTTTCTTGTTCTTTCTTTCCTTCCCTCCTTCCTTCCCTTTTTCCCTCCTTGTCCCCCCCCTTCTTTCCTCCTTTTTTGCTTGTTTGTTTTTTTTTGAGACAGGGTTTCCCTGTGTAGCCCTAGCTGTCATGGGCCTCACTCCCTGTAGACCAGGCTGGCTTTGAATTCAACAGAGATTTGCCTCCTCTGCCTTCCACATTCTGGGATTAGGGGCGCGCACCACCATCACCCGGGCCACCACTTCCGTTTTCATCTACCTCCAGCTAAATCCCATGGCCACATCTCCTGTCATCTTACCATGCCCGTGACTAGGCCAGCAGCAATCGCCTGACCTGTCAAAGGGGCTCCTAGAGAGTAGAAACACAGACAGTGGGCATATCTACTGAGGCTAAAGGTCTAAGGTAAGTGGAAATCAGGGAGAAAAAACACAAAAGGAAAAATGAAATGGCTTCAGAGAATAGGAAAATTTGAATGTAATTCATATATTACTATTTAATTAGCAAAATAAGATGAATAAAGTTCTTATGGTATTCCAATATAAGAAATTCTGTAATTTCACTATTAAAATGCAATAAGTACACCTATGTCCTGTCTATGTAGGGCATGACCTTACCTGAGGTTTCAAACTCCTTTATTCTAAGAGCAAGTGTTTTCAGTATTCAAATACCCAATGGTTATTAAATTTCCTGGAAAGATCTGTGTTGCAGGCCAGCTTCCCTTGGGAGATTTTTGAAGGTGGACCATGTGGTGTTCATGCTGTGGTTTGGACAGAAAGGCTTTATGAGTGGACGCAGCCCATTAGGAAAGGACCGAACTGTAAATTGGAGACAGGAATTCGGGAAGTGTGAGGTGCCTGAGCTGTGGCAACCATGACTCAAAATCTTGGTTTTATCATCCGGAGAGTCATGTTTGAAGTGTCTCTCTCTGGCTGTCCCCTCCAACTCTGCCAGGCTACTGGGAAAAGCTTTCATTTGCCATAATGCAGTTAGGAAAGAACAAGCATTGCTTTGAGAGTGCCTTAGTAAGGCTGACTTAAATGGCATCTGAAGCTATATTCTCAATGTCAGCTGAGTGAAGAACAGACTAGGTTAAGTTACAGAAAAACGGGCAGAGAATTGTTCAATAGTTAAGCCTGGTGGGAGGGGAAGAGCGGTGGGGAGGACACTTTAAAAAGTTCATTCACGAGGGCTGGAGAGATGGCTCAGAGGTTAAGAGCACACTGACTGCTCTTCCAGAGGTCCTGAGTTCAATTCCCAGCAACCACATGGTGGCTCACAGCCATCTATAATGAGATCTGGTGCCCTCTTCTGGCCAGCAGCATACAGACAGACCAGAACACTGTATACATAATAAAATAAAATAAATCTTTTAAAAAAAGTTCATTCATGAAATTCATGAGTAAGGCTGTGGCACTGACTAGAGACAGGTGCCACTGAGCCACTGAGCCACAGCCTCCGGGGTGGGGGCGGGGGTTCTCAGCGGGCTGGCAGCAGCTCTTTAGGAGACCCCGTGAGACCCTCAGAGAGAAAGGGATGGGAGTCTAAGGCTTTGAGTGTCTTGAGTATTTTAAGATCTTAGCCAGCCCCTGACTCCATTTGGAGCTTCAGAAGCTTCTGAGGTCCTTTGCTGTGCTGACTTTTGACTTCCAGTGGGGTCAACCCTGTCCATCCGGTCTTAGAGCTTTAGAAAAGGTTGGAGAGTCTTCCTTGGTCACACTCTGGAGTTTCAGCTGAAGGTCCCATAGATGGGGACAGCAGTGGATCAAGGAGACCACAGCCTGGCTGGGATTGATTAAGTCCCAAGCTGTCCTGAGCAGGTAGAGCCTTTGTGACTGTGACAGATTGTCACTTCGTGAGTTGTTCAGAGGTGAGACGTAGACAGTCTTGACCATAGTTCCTCATGGAACACCACCAGTCTCCCAAGTTCCTGAATCCATTGGCTTAATCTTACCATCTACCTGTAAATTCTACTGGTAGGGGGGTGGGGGTGGAGAGTGGGGGGGACGTGGTAGAGGGTAGGTGGGATGGGGGTCACTGCCCACCTGTTTCTGGCTCTCTGGCCTGTAGCCCCTTCCTCCCTTATTGGTCTGTGTCCTCCTTCTCAACACCACATATGGTTGGTTCCCTTTTCCCTCCTAAAAAATAAAACAGAAATATGTTTATGGACTGGCAAGATGGTTCAGTGGGTAAAGGCCATTGCCGCCAAGCTTGCCAACCTGAGTTCTATCCCCAGTACTCACGAGATGGAATGAGAGATCCTCTGGGCTGGCTGGTTTGGCGTGTCAACTTGACACAAGCTAGAGTCACCAGAGATGAAGGAGCCTCAGCTGAGGAAATGCCTCCATGAGATCCAGCTGTAAGGCATTTTCAATGGGGGAGGGCCCAGCCCATGGTGGGTGATGCTGTAGCATGAGGGCCAGGCTTGTCAGGGTTTCTGTCCCACCTGGTCCCCCAGCCATTTAGTCCCAGAGAAAAATCACACAGAGAGTCTGCATTAGGTTATAAACTGATTGGCCCATTAGCTCAAGCTTCTTATTAGCTCTTATAACTTGTATTAGCCCATTATTCTTATCTATGTTAGCCACATGGCTCAGTACCTTTCTCAGCGGGGCAGGTCACATCCTGCTTCTCTGGTGGTCTAGGCAGGAGTCCCGAGGAAGCTGCCTTCTTCCCAGAATCCTCCTGTTCTTATTGCCCCACACTACTTCCTGTCTGGTTTTCCCACCTATACTTCCTGCCTGGCTAATGGCCAATCAGTGTTTATTTAAATCATGATTGGCAGAATATAGACAATTCTCTTGTTCTTCTATATTTAAGGGGGGAGATGATATAGATATGAATAATTAACATTGGTATAAATTTTGCTTTGTTGATATAAATTTAAGGTCAACTTGTTATATGTATATGTATTTCTGATCTTGGTTAAGGTATTGTGATTATGTAGTTCATTTGAAAAATGTAATGTATAATTAAGAAATGTAGGTTGTTAATGGATAATCATTGATATAGTCAAGCTTGTAGCCATGTTAGTCAGATTTTCTAGATATATAGAGGTATATTTCAGTTAGATAGACATTATTCATATCTTTCAAAGACGACAGAATATGGCATTTAATGAATTAATAACTTAGGGCTTTTCATGACAATGAGACACGTCTGCTCATGGCAGCACCAGCTACTTCAAGAGGAAGACAGGCATCGAAGAGGCTCTTTATGGAGTTTGATAGCCATTTGGGCAAGAAATTGCTCTTGCCTAGACTGCTTAAATGGACACAAAGAACCCGCAGAGAGAGGACTGCTGAACTTGCTTAAAGGTGAGATGATCCTTCATGGTTCCTGATTCATGAAAGAGTCTACGAGACATTCTGCAGAATACAGAAGAAAGTGACTGAACTGTCTTTGAATTTTCCTGTTTCATGGAAATGTCTGCTGGATGCTTTGGGCCTATAGGCTGAAGATGGATGCCCCAATGATATAGAGGAACTTTGGGTGACTGTACAGGTAGCGAGATGTCTCTGTCATTTCTAGAGTTTAGAAGTTGCTTATTACTTGTTTACTTAGGTAATATTATATCCTTCTGGAGTCTTTGATGGAGTTGAAGAATGGATAGTTATAGTTATAGTTTTCCTTTGTCATGATAAAAGATAAATTAGATCTAAAATTGTGACTGTAATTCTTGCTTGATAACTGTTTTGTTATATGTAATTTTACTATGTTAAAATGAAAGCCTTTCTTTTTTGTTTAAACAGAAAAAGGGGAAATGGTGTAGGAGGTCCTTCTGTATTTCTGTTGTTTTCATTGGTTAAATAAAGAGACTGCCTTGGCCTTTTGATAGGGCAGCCCTTAGGTGGGCAGAGTAGACAAAATGGAATGCTGTGAGAGAGAAGGCAGTGTGGCAGATGCCATGTTTCTCCAACCCAAGGTGGACACTGGTTAGACTCATGCCGGTAAGCCACAGTAAAGTGGCAATACACATTAATGGAAATGAGTTAATCAAGATGTGAGAGTTAGCCAATAAGAGGCTAGAACTAATGGGCCAGGCAGTAATTAAATGAATACAGTTTCTGTGTAATTATTTCAAATGTAAGCTAGCTGGGTGGCCGGGATGAAAAGCAGGCCCCCTTGCCTCATACTACATGGTGCCATCCCTGGACTGCTGGCCCTGGGTTCTCTAAAAAAGCAGACCAAGTAAGCCATGGGAAGCAAGTCAGTAAGCAGCTCCCCTCCATGGCCTCTGTGTCAGCTCCTGCTTCCAGGATCCTGCTCTGTTTGACTTCCTGTCCTGACTTCCTTCAGTGATGAACAGCAACATAGAAGTGTAAGCAAAATATGCCCTTTTCTTCCCAACTTGCTTTATGGTCATGGTGCTTCATCACAGCAATAGAAACCCTAAGTCATCTTCTTAGATGGCCTCAAACCACCATAGGCTTGCCATGGTATGCTTGTCCCTCCCAGTAAATAAATGTAATAGTTATATGTATACTCTCCTGTGTCTGCCTCTCATCTTGCTGTAGGAGCACTGGCATCATAGACACCTGCTACTATATTTGCCTTCACAAGGGCTCTAGGGTTTCGAACTGCGGTCCTCATGCTTGCTTGACAAGCACTTTGCTCACTGAGCCCTATTCTCTCCAGCCCTAAATTCTAATTTTGATTGTGAGTTTATGGCTCTGAGTGAGACTGCTTTTTTATGATTCTATGTCTGTCCCCTTCAAGAAGAGTTCGTATGACTTACAATTGATGAATCCAGCCAAAAAGGCGAAGTGCTTCAACATTGTTAGGAGAAGAATAAAGTTTTAACGATGTACTTTCCCAATATATTTGGAATCCAGTTGGTGTTAACCGTAGCATTAACCTTTGGAAGATGCAAACATCTTTATCACGCTATCCAAATACAGAGCCTATTTTCTTTGTTTACATAGTAAAATAGCATCAAGATGAAAAACAGATGGCTAATAAGGATGTAAATAGTAAGTTATCTATTCTCTCATTAAAACAATCTAAAGCTTTCATTATTATGAAAGGCCAATCCATCATAAATGGCTCAGTTACCTTGGCTGACCCAGTATTGGATAATCAGGACTGTTGATAAGACTTCCTTGTTTTGGGGGGGTTTGTGGGGAGAGAGAGAGAGAGAGAAAGAGAGAGAGAGAAACAAAGAGACAGAGAGACACAGAGACACACAGAGAAACAAAGAGAGAGACAGACAGGGAGACAAATAGAGAGACACACAGAGAAAGGCAGATAGACAAATAGAGAGACACACAGAGAGACACACACACACACAGAGGAACAGAGACAGAGAAACAGATAGGCAGGCAGGCAGGTAGACAGAGACAGACACAGAGAAACAGGCAGACAGACATACATACAGGTAGACACAGAAAGAGACATAAGACAGAAAGAGACAGACAGACAGAGAGAGAGGCAGACAGACAGAGGCAGGCAGACAGACATACATACACACAGAGATACAGACACAGAGAGACAGACACACATGCACACAGACAGAGAGAGAGAGAGAGAGAGAGAGAGAGAGAGAGAGAGAGAGAGAGACAGAGACAGACAGGGACAGACAGAGAGATAGAGAGAGAGACAGACCATACACAGTGAGACAGACAGAGATAGGCAGAGAGGAAGACCACAGAGAGAGAGAGACAAACACACAGAGAAACAGAGAGACAGACACATACACACACAGATACACATATGCACACAGAGAGACAGATACACATACACACAGAGATAGACACACATACAGAGAGAGAGAGACAGACATATATACACACAGAGAGACAGATACACATATGCACACAGAGAGACAGATACACATACACACAGAGAGACATACAGAGACAGAGAGACAGATACACACAGAGAGAAGCAGACAGAGAGACAGACACAGAGGGAGAGACAGAAAGAGAGAGACACACACAGACAGGCAGACAGAGAAAGAAAGGTAGACAGGCAGAAAGACAGGTAGACAGACACACACACACACAGAGGTAGACACACAGAAACAGCAGACAGAAAGAGAGAGAGACAAAGACAGACACACACAGAGACAGAGAGACAGACAGACAAAGACAGACACACAGAGACAGAGACTCTAACTGTACAATGCTGGAATTGTTTGGTGGACTTTGTAGAGAGTCAAACCCAGGACAAATCGATTGGAGAAATTAGTATGTCATTGTTAATTGTTGCTTACAGTGGTACACTTCTTTCTTGTAATATCATTGGTCTTTGATTGGTGGAAAAATTATCTGTAGTATATACCTCATTCTATCTTTCTACAATCAGTACAAAGACTGTCTAACAGATATATTTTAATATGAAGGAAAGTAGCAAAAGAAATATATCTGTATTGTTTTTAGAAAAATAAGAATATTATTTCATTGAGTGTAAGTGTAAAGGTGACTTGGTTATTAAGAGCATATATGGCCTCAGAGAGTTTGGTTCCCAGAATCCATGTTAACTGCTTCACAGGCTGTAACTCCAGATTCAGAGGGTCCAGCATCCCCTTGGCCTCTGAGGGAACTGATCATACATATCTGCACACATATATGCATGCACATGCACACATATACATACACATATGCGCACACACCATTTTTTTAATAAAAAAAGTCTAAAAAATTTATGTGACCTCTAAACTAATTTTTTGGCAAATTATCAAAGGGTCTTGTGTACACTCAGTTGGCCTGGAATTCACTATGTAGCTGAAGATGACTTAAACTCCTGATGCTCCTGCTGTTACCTTATGCTAGGCAAGTACTCTATCAACTGGGCTACATCCTCAGACCTAAAACAACTCAAAAGAAAGTGTGTGTGTGTGTGTGTGTGTGTGTGTGTGTGTGTGTGTGTGTGTGTGTGTGTGTGTGTAAGAGAAAGAGAGAGAATGATGTGTGTGGGGAAGGGTTGGTGTGTGTGTGTGTGTCTGTCTATGTATCTGTGTGTGTGTCTCTGTGTGTGTGTCTGTCTATGTGTGTCTGATGTGTGTGTGGAAGGGTTGGTGTGTGTGCATGTGTGTGTGTGTGAGAGAGAGAATGATGTGTGTGGGGAAGGGTTGGTGCATGTGTGTGTGTGAGAGAGAGAGAGATAGAGTGGGTTCTAGGGCTTCAAACTTAGATCATCAGCCTTCCACAGCAATCAGTCCTCCCACTGAGCCATCTCACCACCCCATGAAATGACTTTTTAAAAGTTGCTTTATTTCTTTGTCAAAAATTAGGTAAAAAAAAAAGTTGCTTTAATTTTCATCAAAAGTCTCCCAAACAGTCATCAAATAGTCATCAAAAGTTGCTTTAATTTTAATCATAGAAATAACACAGTTTGCCAAAATCAAGCAGAAAAGAAAAGTGATCCATAATCCAGTCACACAGAAATACTATTTAGGACTGGAACTGTTTTGTAATCTGGTCAGGATTCTATAACACAACACTGTAGACTGGACAGTTGATAAACAACTTGAAAGTTCTCAATGTTCTGGAGATGAGAAAGCTCAAGACAAAGGCACTGGCAGATTTGGCTTCTGGCTTTCACTTACTGGTTCATAAGTATCTTCTCATTGAACCTCACATGACAGAAGAAGCCAATGGGCTCCTTTGGACTTGTATGTTCTAAGGGCACTGATCCTTTTCTTCAGAACTTCTCCTCATCTCTTTCCAAGGACCCTGCCTCCTGGCACCATCACTATGAGAGCTAGAATTTCATATGTAGATTTGTAGGTAATACAAGCATTTAGAACATTATAAGCAGTTTAGAGGTGACCGCTGGATCTACAGATGGTGAACATAGAATGTTTATTAGTTCCATTTTCCTAAGGATAATGTAGAAACCCAATGATTTAGCCCAATGGTTCTGGAGCTTAAAAATTCTTTTACATATCACCCTGTCATGTCCAGCAGGTTTGGATATTCCTCATATTTGGACATAAATATTATAGAATATTCACTTGACACCCAGCCTTATCCAAATAGATACATGGGTTTTTTATTCCATTTTTCAAGTGTGAAACCAGAAATATGCATTTCCAAGGACTGGAGATAATAGCCCAGTGGTAGAAGATGTGCCTGTTCTATGCAAGATCCTGGATTTGCTCCTCAACATTGTGAAAACAAATAAATATGTTTGTCCAAAGTAGGTGTGCCTTTTCTGGAATATATCCGGAACAACCGTCAGCCTACTCCATGACCCCACCCTAGATAAGCTTGCATTTCAAGCCCAGCTGGTCTTTACCACCCCAGTGCTGATAGAACCGTTAGGTGCTAACACAATGGCTCTCACAGCTGAAGCAGGGGGATCAGGAGTTTGGGATTGGCTTGGACTACATGGTGAGACTCAACTTTAAACACTTAAAAAGCAAATAAATAAATAAACAAACAAACAGTAAAAGTGTTAAAAGAGATTAGCATTCCATGTTATATCTGTTGAAAACTATATCTATAGCAATTTAAAAGCCACCAAAATATTCTCTTACTCAACATTTACCAGGCACTCTGTGAGAGCTATTTTTCTAGGCTCCATGTTGAAGAACATTTTATTCTCAATAGTCTAGTCTTGTCGGGCAACTTTTGAAAAACAAGTTCTTTTATTAAAAGTGCTTTCAGTTTAAACTTCCAAAAAATACTGTGATGATAGTGCATGATACTACACATGCCTGACTCAGTTTCCCCTTTAGTAATGTCTTACACTGACAAGGTGCAAGGCTTTATGGTTAATTTAAATCATGCTATTCAAAGGCCAGAATCTTGAGTGCTGTGTTATTTCCACTTGAACTGTGTATTGCTGCATATTGAGTCTGGATTGCCTTTCCTGATAACCAGCTTTTTAGATGAGGAAACTGATAGGCAGAAAGATCTTAAGTGTTTTGGCGAAGATTAGAATTTAGAACAAAGCTATCATTGCCAGCCAGGACTGAGTACACTGAATGTCATCTCCCAGAATGCTTTGGGGTGCAGGAGATGATAATAACTTCATTTAGCCAACCAATAATCATGAGTGCCCATGGAGCACCTGTAACTGCTGCCAGCGAAGCAGCAGTGAACCCCACCTATAAATAGACTTTCTTTGGACCTCTAGCTCCCAAATAATAACACAGAGACTTCTTATTAATTATGAAAGCATGGTCTTAGCTTAGGCTTGTTCCCAACTAGTTCTTAAAACTAAATCAACCCATTTATATTAATCTATGTTCTGCTATTTGGCTCATTACCTCTCCTCTGCACAGTATATCCCACTTCCTGCACGTCTGACTGGCAAATCCCACACCTCCTGATCTCCCCTCTCCTGAGTTTCTCTCTCTCCCTGGAAGTCACACCTATCCTCCCCTGCCTAGTTACTGGCCATTCAACTCTTTATTAAGCCAATCAGAAGGTTCCTTAGCAGAGATCCGTCTTCACAGTGCACAAAAAGATTACCCCACAACCCCCACCAGTCTTCCTCCATCTCAGGTTCACTCTGCTGATATTGGCAAGTTGGGGGGTCATAGGGCCAAAGAACCCTGAATGTCTGCCTTACTTGGCTGAGGGTTTGATGAAAAGTGTATTGGAAAATGGGGTACAAATCATTTCAGAGACTGGTTTGCCGAGCTAACTAATGCCCCCGCAAAGAAGTCTATCTGTTAATCCCCAAAACCTCTGGCTATGTAACTTCACACGATAAAGAGGCTTTGCCCATGTAGTGGAGGATCATCACCATCTTAGATTATGTAGGTACCATGGAGCCATGAGAATCCTCATATGAGGGTGATTACAGCTCCTTGGGGTTCACTAGCCAGTCAGTCTAGCCTACTTGGCAAACTTCAGGTCAACGAGAGACCTTGTCTCTGATGTGGTTAGAGACTGAAGAATGGTACCTGAATTTGTCATCTGGCCCCCACATGTGCGTGAGCACATATGTGTGCACCTACACACACCCACATACATATGTGCACCTGCATACACACATACACACATGTGAACCTGTACACACAGGAACATGCACACACACACACATACATGTGTACTTACACACAGAGGAGCAAACACATACACACAAGGAATAAAACCTGGCAGAAATGAGATAAAAAGTTTATGCTGAAGCTTCCAGAAGTCCTTCTGACACTGAATTTGGACCTTATAGCCCTGTTTGGGGCCTTTGATTTCTAGAACCCTCTGAGAAAGAATTTGTATTGTAGAAGCCGCTAAATGTGTGGTGATTTGGTTCAGCAGTGACAGGACACTGGTGAGTTGGCTGTGTGTAGACTATTTTGTTTGTTTGAAGCAGGGTCTCTCTCTGTAGCACTGGCTCACCTGGCTCTCACTACGTAGACCAGGTTGGATTGAAACTGCAGAGATCTGCCTGCCTCTCAAATGCAGGGATTAAAGATGTGTACCACCATGCCAGGCACAGGCATAGGACTGTAGAAAGTTATGCTCCAAAATCTATCTATAATAGTTTCATAGTTTTAATAGGAAAATAATGAAAAACAATTTATCTGCCAACTGTTTTCTTGTTAAAACCACCCCTTTTATTCAAGTCATGATTCATGCTAGACCCAAACTGGAAACAAATCAAATGTTATCAGTAGTAGAACAGAAAACCAGAGTGCTGCATATTCCTACAAATAAACACCATTTGAATTCATTCTATTTTTCTTCTTTCTTTTCTCTTTCCTTACCCCCCCATTGTTTTCTTGGTTACTTGTTTGCTTACTTTTTGATACAAGGTCTCTCTGTGCATCTCTGGCTGTCCTAAAACTTGATCTATAAACCAGGGTCAGAGATCCAAGTGCCTGTGCCTCCAAGTGCTATGATTTAAGACCTGTGCCATCACTGCCCAGCTAAACTCCTCCCTTTGTTGAAAAGAAAAGGCAAAAACATTAATACTATGTGATTCCATTTATATAAAGCTACAACCTAGGCACACTTCATCTTTGATGCTAAAGGTTGCTTAGGAGAAGGATGTATGGGAGGGATCGAATGGGATTCCGGCAATGTTTGATCTCTTCATTTCTTTGTTGGTTGTGTGGATGAAGTCACTTTGTAAAAGCCTGTGTGATTTATATTAACTTCTACTTTTTTTTTTTGTTTTTCGAGACAGGGTTTCTCTGTAGCTTTGGAGCCTCTCCTGGAACTAGCTCTTGTAGACCAGGCTGGGCTCGAACTCACAGAGATCCGCCTGCCTCTGTCTCCCGAGTGCCGGGATTAAAGGCGTGTGCCACCACCGCCCAGCTAACTTCTACATGTTAAACATTAAAAAGTTTGCTCAATAGTACAGGAATGTGAGTAGTCTCAGTGGTTATTTTAACAGTAATTCCTCTGAAAGAATACAAGCTTAAAGCAGAATCAATGAACACAATTTTTACTTGGGCTCTCCATTGTTCCATAACCCAAGAGGGATTGAACCTACCCCTTCTTGACTTTTAAAACTAGGTAGACAATTTCAAAAGACATTTGAACCACTTACGTATATTCTACCTGGCAATCTCTTGTCCCCTAGGACAGATAATTTACAAGTCGGTGTTTTAAAATAATATTTATTTGTGGGTAAGTAATCTTGGTCAGAAAGAACGTCTTAAGTAAATTAAGGTAAGGAACAATTACTTAGTTATGATTCTCTGGATGAGAAGGCTTCGTATGTTTGTGGTCTATCTATAAACTACCCGTCCCTTGAACTAGCCTCAGAGTGAAAGCCAAGGTCAGTATCTGCCTAACGAAACCTTTCACACTTGACTTTGTGCCCGGATAGTTAGTTAATGAATGTCTTTAAAGAATGCTGAACAATTTCTGTATTAAACAGCTTTTGGTTTAAATAAGTATCTAAACAACAAACATCTTTAATAAATGAGTATTTATTGGTGGATAATAGTAAAGTTCCTGACAGAACTTTTTGTCCTTCAGCAAATGTTAACTCTTCAATTAAAATTGAAACAAGTCTTTCTCCATCCTTGGAAGCTCTGGCTCTTTGTTTATTGTACTTTTTGAGGTCATTCGAGTGTACTTCCAGCATTTGCTTATCTCCAGAAAGAAGGCTAAGAGCCAATTCAGTACTTAGAATTCTCAAAGTACTTATAGCAACACGATTACTTCTGTACAAGCTTCTTGGCACGTATCGTTGTGACCTCTCTAGACTTTCCTTTCTTTTTTATTTTCCAGTTTACCTCAGGCTGAAAACACTCAAAAGGGTGAACATAATTTCATTTCAAAATTTTAAGGAAACACCCAGGTTATAAAGTTAAATATCGCCAGTACCATTTAATTTTTTCTCTTTTAGTGAAAATCGTGTATTTTCCCCCCTCACATATTATATCCTGATTACGGGTTTCCCTTCCTCTATTCCAGTTCCTCCCCACCTCCCCATTCAGATCCACCCCCTTTCTGTTTCCCATTAGAAAACAAACAGGCTCCTATTGAATAATAATAAAATAAATTAAGATAAAAACTAATATATCAGAGTAGGACAAAACAGAAGGGAAAAAACCCAAGGAAAGACACATAAAACTGCTATAGTGGCAGAGAGTCAATTGCATACCTGGGAATCCCATAAAAACAACTAAACTGGGGCTGGAGAGGTGGCTTACCTGTTAAGAGCACTGGCTGCTTTTCCAGAGGTTCTGAGTTCAAGTCCCAGCAACTACATGATGACTCACAACCATCTGTAATGAGATCTGGTACCCCTTTCTGGCCTGCAGACATAATAAACAAACAAACAAAAGTGGAAGCCACAATATATATGCAAAGGATTTATAGGGTAAAAAGAAAAAAGGGAAAAAATATATGTAATAAAAAGAAAAAAGAAAAAAAATTAAAAGTCCTTGACACAATATTATGAGAGAAGTTGGGTTTCTGTTGGCCATCTATGGTTCAACAAGCAGCCTGCCCTTAAGAGCAGTTTGTTTCCCCAGTGAGACTCCCTTGGAGAAAACGAAATCTTCATTTAGGAGAGGTTATCAGTTAGAGCTAGCTTCTGGGTTAGGGAAGGGGCCTGTGGCCACTTCTCCTTTCAGCTCTAGAGCCATCTGGTGCAGACACAGGAGGGCCCTGAGCGAGCTGCTCAGTCTCCGTGAGTTCATCTGTGCATCCATCCGGTTGATTTGGAGGACTTTATTGCCTTGGTGCTCTCCATCCCTGTGGCTCTTACATTCTATCTTTATCCTCTTCCACAGGGCCCCTGAGCCCTGAGGGGAGGGATTGGAAGGAGACATTCCATTTAGGGCTGAATATTCAAGGTCTCTCACTCTGCGTAAGATCTGGCTGTGGCTCTCTCTACTTGTTATGTGTTCTTCTGGAGTGGGCTTTAAGTCAAATCAGATATTAGTTGGTTATGCAGAGACCACACTAGATGCTAGGCCTTTTTGCTATAGGACCCACCCTCCTGGTCACACGTGCTTTTTTTTTTTTTTTAAAGGACAGGACTCTTTTTTCCCCCATTTATTTATTTATTTAGTATGTAGTGGTCTGCCTGCATGCATGCCTGCAGGCCAGAAGAGGGCACCAGATCTCATTTCAGGTGGTTGTGAACCACCATGTGGTTGCTAGGAGTTGAACTCAGGACCTTTAGGAAGGGCAGGCAGTGCTCTTAACCACTGAGCCATCTCTCCAGCCCCCAAAGAGTGTACCAAGTCTCATTACAGATGGTTGTGAGCACATGTGATTGCTGGGAATTGAACTCAGGACCACTGAGCCATCTCTACAGCCCCTTCACATGTGCTTTGTAGAGAAGTTTCTAAGTATTCATACCTTAAACTTTATTATGCACCTGGAATTGATTAGACGAAACCACCTGGCATTAGACTCCCTGAAGTCTGATCCAAGTTGATGAAGTCAATATATGCCGACCATTCTTATTCTTTTTTTTTTTTTTTTTTGGAGACAGGATTTCTTTGTAGCTTTGGAGTCTGTCCTGAAACTAGCTCTTGTAGGCCAGGTTGGCCTGAAACTCGCATAGATCCTCCTGTATCTACCTCCCAAGTGCTGGGATTGAAGGCGTGTGCCACCACTTCCCAGCCAGGTTTTCATTCTTATTTCTTCTTGGGGTTTGCTTCCCTGTATGACACCTGCAGGAACCCCCTCATTTTTCTAGTTCTATTCATTTCCCTGTAAATTTCATGATTTCACATATTTTATCAGCTGAGTAAATTACATTATGCAAATCTACCATGTTTTCTTTATCCATTCGTGTGTTGAGGGGCACCTAAGTTGTTTCCAGTTCCTGGCTATTATGAATAAGGCCACTATGAACATAGTTGAGCAAGCGTCTCTGTGGTAGGACGAAGCATCCTTTGAGTATATGCCCAAGAATGGTATAGCTGGAGCTTAGATCAATTCTCATCTTCCTTAGGAACCGCCACACTAATTTCCATAATGGCTGCACAAGCGTGGAGTCCCACCAGCCATGGAGGCGTGTTCCCCCTTACTCCACACCCTCTCCAGCATAAGCTGTCATCTGTTTTTAGCCATTCTGATAGGTGTAAGAGAAAATCTTAAAGTAGTTTGGATTTATGGTTCCCTTTTGACTAAGGATGTTGACCATTTCTGTGTTTCTCAGCAGTAAGAGCGTCCCTTTTGAGAATTCTCTGTTTAGAACTGCACCCCATTTTTGAATTGAGTTTCTTGTTTCCTTGAGATCTAGTTCTCTAAGTTCTGTTTATATTTTGGATATTAGCCCTCTATCAGATGTGTAGTTGGTGAAAGTATTTTCCCATTTCTTAGGTTCCCACTTTGTTCAAATGATGGTGTCCCTTGCCTTACAGAAGCTTCTCAGTTTCTTGAGGTCTTATGTATTAATAGTTGATCCTTGTGCCTAGGACAATGGTGTTTGCTCTGTTCAGGAATTTTTTTCCTGTGCCAATGAATGCATGCTTCCCCTCCCCCTTTCTCTTCTATCAGATTCGATGTATCTGGTATTATGTTGAGGTCTTTGATCCATTTGGAATTGAATTTTGTGAAGATGATAGGCATGGATCTGTTTGCATTCTTCAACATGTAGCCATCCATTTGACCAGCACCACTTGTTGAAGCACATTTTTCCCCCAGCGAGTATTTCTGGCTTCTTCATAAAAAAAAAAAAAATCAGGTGTTCATTGGTGTGTGGATTTATGTCTGTGTCTGCCATTCAGTTCTATTGATCAACAAGTCTGCTTTTGTGTCAATCCTGTGCTGTTTTTTAATGACTATGTAGTTCTGTAGTACAATTTAAAGTTGAGGGGGTGATACCTCCAGCAGTTCTTTTATTATTCAGAATTATTTTAGCCGTCATAGGTTTTTTTGTGTTTCCATATGATGCTGAAATTGTCCTTTCAAGATCTCTGAAGAATTGTGTTAGAATTTTAATGGAGATTACATTGAATCTCTAGGATGCTTTAGGTAGGATAGTCATTTTTATTTTATAGAAATCCTGCTGATCCATGAACATGATATATCTTTCCATCTACTGATATCTCTTTTAGTGTCTTAAAATATTTATCATGTAAGTCTTTCACTTGCTTGGTTAGAGTTATCCCAAGATATTTTACAGTACTCGAGGCTATTGTAAAAGGTGCTGTTTCCCTGATTTCTTTCTCACTCTGTTTGTTGTTTCTATATAGGAAGGCTCTAGAGTTTTTTTCTAGTTAATCTTGTGTCTTGTGTCCAACCACGTTGCTGAAAGTGTTTATCAACTGTAGGAGTTCCTTGGTGAAATTTTTAGGGTCATTTTTGCATATGCTCTTATCACCTGCAAATAAAGATACTTTGACTTCTTCCTTTCCAATTTGTATTTCCTTGATATCCTTCAGTTTTCTTATTGCTCCAGCTAAAACTTCAAGCACTATATTGAATAGATATGGCAAGAGTGGACAGCTTTGTCTTGTTCCTGATTTTAGTGGAATTGTTTTGAGTTTCTCTCCATTTAATCTGATGTTGGCTATAGGCTTGCTATTAATCGCCTTTATTATGTCCCTTGTATCCCTAATCTCTCCAGATTTTTATCACAAAGGGGTGTTGGGTTTTTCAAAGGCCTTTTCTGCATCTAATGAGATCTTTCAGTTTGTTTATATGATGGATTTATTTTTCAAGATAGTGTTTCTCTGTGTAGCTCTGGCTGTCTTGGAACTTGCTCTATAGACAAGGCAGGCCTTGAACTCATAGAGATCCACCTGCCTTTGCCTCCCAAGTGCTGGGATTAAAGGTGTGTACCACCAACACCAGGACTAGATTTGTTTTTGAGACAGGGTTTTTCTGTGTAGTCCTGGTTGTCCTAGAACTCACTCTGTAGACCAGTCTGGCCTCAAATTAGCATAGATCTGCCTGTCTCTGCCTCCAGAGTGCTGGGATTAAAGACATGTGCCACCATTGCCGGCCTATAATGGATTATATTTATTGATTTTTGTATACTGAACCATCCTGGTATCTTTGGGATAAAGCCTACTTGATCATGGCAGATAATGTTCTTGATGTGTTTTTGAACTCAATTTTCAAGTATTTTATTGAGAATTTTTACAAATATGTTCATAAGGGGAACATATTGGCCTGTAATTCTCTTTCTTTGTTGGGTCTTTATGTGGATTAGGTTTCAGGATAACTGTGGCCTCATAAAACAAGTTGAGCAATGTTTCTTCTTTTCCTATTTTTGTGGCATAATTTGAGGAGTGCTGGCATTAACTTTTCTTTGAAAACCTGGGAGAATTCTGCACTAAAACCATCTGGTTTTGGGCTGTTTTGGGTTGGTAGCCTTTTAATTACTGTTTCTATTTCACTAAGGGTTATAGATCTATCGTTTATCTGATCTTGATTTAGCTTTGGTAGGTGGTATATATCAAGAGAAATTATTCATTTCTTTTAGATTTTCTAGTTTGGTGGAGTACAGATTTTTAAAGTGTGTCCTTATGAATATCCCTGGTGTCTTTTGTACGTTCCCTTTTTCATTTCTAATTTTGCTAATTTGGATTTTCTCTCCTCACCTTTTAGCTAATTTCGATAAGGGTTTGTTAATGTTACAGATTTTCTCAAAGAATCAACTCTGTTTCATGGATTCTTTGGCGTGTTTTTGTTGTTTCTGTTTTACTGATTTCAGTCCTAAGTTTGATTATTTCCTGCTGTTGTCTATTCTTGGGTGGGGTTTCTTCTTTTTGTCTTAAAACTTTCAAGGGTGCTGTTAAGTTGCTAGTATGAGATCTCTCCAGTTCTTTTCCTGTGGGCCCTTAGTGCTATGAACTTTCCTCTTCGGACCACTTTCCTTGTGTCCCATAAGTTTGAATATGTTGTGTATTCATTTTCACTCAATTCTAGAAAGTCTTGAATTTCTTTGTTTATTTCTGTGTTGACCCATTTTGTTTTCACTCAGGAGAGAGTAGTTCGGTTTCCATGAGTCTGTAAGCTTTCTGTTGTTTCTCTTGTTGATATCCAGGTTAATCTGTGTGGTCATTTCCGTTTTCTTGTATTTGTTGAGACTTGTTTTGTGCCCGAGTATATGGTCAGTTTTGGAGAAAGTTTCTATGAGGTGCAGAGAAGAAGGTATATTCTTCTGCATTTGAGTGAAATGTTCTGTGGATGTCTGTTAGGTCCAATTGCTTTATAATGTCTGTTAGCTCCAGCATTTCTCTGTTTAGCTTTTGTCTGATGGCCTGTTCATTGGTGACCATGAGGTATTGAAATCCCCCCCTATAGTGTGTGAGGGTCAATATGTGATTTAAGCTATAGTAGTGTTTCTTTTACAAACTTGGGTGCTCTTGTGTTTGAGGCATATATGTTAAGAATGAAATGACAACTTGGTGAATTTTTCCCTTGATGAGTATGTAGTGTCCTTCCCTGTCTCTTCTGATTAGTTTTGGTTTGAAGTCTTTTTTGTCAGCTATTAAAATGACTACCCCAGCTTGCTTCTTAGGTCCAAAGCCATCTTTCCCCCTCCTTTCGCCTTGAGAGCGCCCTTCTGACTTCCTCTCATGGTTCCTGAAGTTCCCAGTTCCATAAGCAGCTGCACAGATGTGTTTGGCTGTTTATCTGTATAGAGGGCAAAACGTTACCAAATCTCTGCAGCCAACAGAAAGACACTTGGGTTGAGCAAACCCTTTTATTATTCTGGCAGCGAGAATTACTGCAGCCCGTGGGCAACCGTCTGGGCGGTGCAGTAAGACAGCTTTACACAAAGGTCTATTGTAGGATTCCAGCTCGTGTGAAATGCTTGGCTTTGTATGTAGGATCGGCTGTTGTCAGAAACTAAGGTTAGGCCCATGAATGGGGATCTCAGTAAACCTGCTTTCAAAGAGACAGAGGCCACGGCAATGGCAGCACCTGACAAAGGAGCAGTGGTTATCATGGTAGCCAGACTCAGAGGCCTTTTTTTTTCTTTTTGTCTTGAACCATGTTCATGTTGGCTCTGTGTCCAAACATGATTATGGAGTTGTTTTGTTTCTGTCCTGACCCATCTCTGTCATGGTTGGCCTCATCTGAAGAAATGTATTATGAAATTATGTTTGACAGCGTCAGATGGAGCCTGGCTACTTCTCAATATATTTTTAGAAGAAAACTATCATTAGCCTAATTTAACCTTTTTTCCCATTACATCACTTATTCATTCATTCGTTCATTTCATGTGTGTGTGTGTATGTGAGTGGGTGCATGTGTACCTGCCACAGAACATGGGTAGACATCACAGGACAACTCAGAGGAATCTGCTCTCTTCTTCCAGCACATTGGATCCCCGGGGATTGACCTCAGGTATTCAAGCCTGCAGACACGTGCCTTAGCTCATGGAGACATCTCGCTGGCTCTAGCCTAACTTCTTTTCCTTCTTCTCAGAGTTGTATAAAATGGAAACTTCTTTGAGAAATGATCCTGTGAAAAATAGGAAGACGCATGTTGAGATTTGTCTTCAGATCACATTAGGGGAACAGACTGTGATGGGCAGGCTGAAGGAAGACAGACTGAAAGGAAGGAATCACTGATTACTACTGAGTCCACACTATATGTCGTCTGTGGGACTAGACTGCAGAGCCACCATTAGGAACGAGGCAGTGCTACCTCACAGAGCATGGGGTCCAGCCTGGGAGCCACACCATATCCAGATGTGGTGAATCTCTCACTGTGACCAGTTACTAAGGCAGACTTCAGGGGCAAAATCCAGATGGGGAAGTTGGGAGCATTTTTAATCAGAGGAAATACAACATTAAATAATGTATGATATTAAGAGACCCTTTGGTAAGTCTCAGCCAGAAGCGCCAAGGCTCCAAATCATTAGAAGGACAGTCACTGGGTACTGGAGAGATGGCTCAGGGGTTAAGAGCTCCGCCTCCTCTTCCAGAGGTCCTGAGTTCAATTCTCAGCAACCACATGGTGGCTCACAACTTTCTATAATGAGCTCTGGTGCTGTCTTCTGACCTGCAGGCGTACCTGCATTCAGAACACTGTATATGTGATAAATACACCTTTAAAAAATGTTTAAAAGAAAGACGGCCACCAATGAGAATAGATTTGATATGTTAGTTGATGGAAATGGGAAACCCAGGGGAGCCCCAAAGTTCTGCCTAGATTAATACCACAATAAGGCTAGTGAAAACAGATTTTCTTTATATATGTAGTGTACTTGGGGGAGTATAACCATTTTCAGACAGGCTAAAGGTGAGGTCTTCTGGAAAAGCCAAAAGAAATTAAGGAGGCAAGTAGAGACAATGGAAGGGAGTTCAGAATTTTGGGCATTTGTGCGGGAGACACTGGATTAAAGATGATAAACCCACAGATTGGATGGGGTCATCTAGGGGAGTACCAAACCTTCAAACATAACAACATTAGGTAAAGCCAGAAGGACTTATGGGGCTGATGGGGTCACCATAAACTTGGGATACACTAGTTCCTGTTACTTTGTTGGGTTTTGATGCCATTTTCTTAGAATGCTCTGGATGGCTTGTTCTGGAGTTGTTTATTTAGTCCAGGTGTGTGTGTCCTCTTCAGAGCCATGTGCTCCTTTCATAGCCTCTGTAAAGCAGGCTTAGTAATCATAACTTAATCAATTTTAGTCATGGAACGTTTTAGTTTTCTTTAAATTTTTCTAAAAATCAATATTTTATGTATGTGGGTATTTTGTCTATATGTATGTCTGTGCACCATGAAGTTTCATTTCTGGTCCTATCTGTTTGTAGACCTTTTGGCCTTGGATAATTGTGTTGGGGCAAGACAGTACAGAGGTTACTCCATCTTGGATTCTTGCTGAGGCCATTTCAGGTTTAACTAGAATTTGATCTCCTTGATGGAGAAATCCATGGAAAATTACCAAACTCTATTCTCGGAACCTGAGATCAAGATCTGCTTGGCTAGCTTACCTTAGCTTCTGTTTAAGCTGCTTGACTGTGTGGAATTCCCTCCACCAACCCCCTATTCCAGCTTCTGCAAAGTCCCATTGCAGCTGTAGAGCGAGGTGCCAAGATGTGGTTCTTGCCTGAAAAACACTGTACTTTGGTCATTTGGGAATATGCTTAGGTCCTGAGTGTAGTCCCAGCTGGCTGGAATAAAGACTTTCAATTAAGCTATAAACTGTGTCTGAGCGGTTGTTGCTGGTGGGCTCCCTGCAACATCCTCTTTTTCTAGGTTTGGAAAATTTCTTTTGCTATGGCGTTCTCCTACTTCTCTGCCCATAATCCAAAAATTAGGTCCTTTCATGGTATTGAGAGCTCTCCTGCGCTCTGCATGTACACACACCACACACACACACACCACACACACACACCACATACACACTCACACTTGAAGCTTATCACTGACCTTTACTGAGGGACCCAATTTCTATACCTTGACTTCCAGCCTTGAGTCTCCGTGCATTCTGTTCTACTAGCGAGGCTTTTATTTGCCCTATTGAGTCTTTCATTTCAGCATCGTTTCAGTGTGGGTTTCCTTTAGCAGTTTTCTTTTCCCTCCCTCCCTCCCTTCCTTTCTTCCTCCTTTTTTTTTTTTTGCTAGAGATTGAACCTAGGGCTTTGTACATGCTGAGCAAATGCACCACCGCTAAGTTTTATCTCCAGCAATAGGAATATTCTCATGAAAGTATATAATGTGCTCTGAGCTTATCCCCTCCCTGCTACCCTCCCACCCGCTAGTCCCTTCTAGATAGTTTTGCTTCTATTCTGTGTACATATATGCACATACTTTTTCTAGGAATCATAAATGAGTGAAAACATGATATTTGCCTTTCTGAGTTTAAAATACTCAATTTTTAATACTTACAAAAAGGACTCTACAGCTTCCTGCTTTGCTTACTAAGACTCACCTCAGATAAATTTCATCCAGGAAGTCAGTGATTTGGTTCATCCACCTCAATTCACATTACTTGCTGACGTGGCAGAAGCTGCCCCGCAGAGCTTCTTCAAGATAATACTGACTGAGGGAGAAGCACACACATTGCCTTCTTCTCGTAGTTAAAATTTCAATAGGCCAAGGAAGTCATTGGGTGGTAACTGCTTGGAATAGTGACTCCAAGGGCACAAAGCTTAAGTCCTGGCTCGACATTTTCATTGACTGCTTTTCCTTTTCTGACGTCTGCCTCGATAACACAGTTTAAAAAAAAAATCAGACAATTTCTTGTTCTTTTTTTTTTTTTCGGTTTTTCGAGACAGGGTTTCTCTGTGGCTTCGGGGCCTGTCCTGGAACTAGCTCTTGTAGACCAGGCTGGCGTCGAACTCACAGAGATCCGCCTGCCTCTGCCTCCCGAGTGCTGGGATTAAAGGCGTGCACCACCACCGCCCGGCAATTTCTTGTTCTTCTAGTTTGTGTTGGGAACAGAGTAAGAAAGAATAGGCCAAGCTGGCTGTGCGAGGCAGCCGTGGCCTTGGGTTCTCTTATTATCTGAGGTGTGATCTGATCTGTAAAGATGTGTTTTCTCACCCATGCCCCGAGAGATGTTAATGTGTACATAACAAAATTCGAGGATTAGGTAAAGATAAATGCTTGCAAACCCTGGCTGCCCCAGCTGTGATCCGCTGTAAGTTTTAGATGCCCCTGAGCACGGACCACCTAGCCAGACTGGAGGCTGCCACTGGCGGTGCTGTTCAAGCTGTTCAGGGCCCATACTCCATCAGTAGGCAAGTGTTTTAATACCACTGCTAGCTACCAGTGAGTCACAGAGCCAGCCTCTTCCTTGCTCTCCCAGCCATTGAAGTACAATTGGGACGATCTGGGTGTCTGTCCCTCCCTTCATGAGAATGGCTGAGATCTGAGATGCTCTGACGTTTGTGGGTATGAGCTAGAGAGTTCCTTTGATGGACTTTGAAAGACACGTTTCCTCAAGCGATGTCCTGGCTATCTCCCCCACCCCCATTGCCCTGACCCCGAGTCAGTAAGGAGTGTTGTATAGACCTTCAGAGTGTACCACAAACAGACAGACCCTCTTAGATTCACTTTGGTTCTGTGGATGCCCATCTGCCAATATGAGCATTTAAGGTGGTGGATATAGCTGCAGATAGCCCACCCCCACCCCCGCGTTTTTGCTTGCCTTTCATGAAAATGCTACCCAAAGTAATAAAGCCACAAGGAAAACCATGCCCCCTGAATAATTTCTTGAGTCAGTAAGTTAGACAACAGCACAGCGCTATCTGAAATTCAGGCAGGGGAAATGACTCAGTGCTTAGGAACTTCTGTTGTTCTTACAGAGGACCCAGGTTCACTTCCCTGCGGTGATGTTTTGTTCGTACTATAACAAATAAAGCTTGCCTGAAGATCAGCAGGCAGAGCTAGCCACACAATTTAGCCTTAGACACCAGGTAGACACCTTTAATCCCAGTACTCTGTGAGTTCAAGGCCACCCTGGGCTACACAAGACTGAATCAGTCTCAATAAAAGAGAAACAGAGCTCACACCTTTGATCCCAGCACTTGGGATGCCACACCTCTAATCCCAGCACTAGGGAGGTGGAGACAGAAGCAACACGGCTGGGTGGAGAGAGGAATATAAGGTTGGAGGAGACAGGAGCTCAGAATGTTCAGTTTGAGGATTCATGGAGGAGGATTTTGCCCACTTTGGTCTGAGGATTCGGTAGAGGTAAAAGAGGTCTCTCTAGTGGCTGGCTCCTTTACTTCTCTGCTCTTTCGGCATTTACCCCAATATCTGACCCCGGATTTTTGTTATTCAAGCCTATTAGAATTCTCTCTCTATTTCCCACATTGACAAAGTAGCTCATAACCACCTGTAACTTCAGTTCTAGGGGATCTGATGCCGTCTTCTGACTTCCACGGGCACCAGGCACACACATCATACTGAGACATGCATGCAGACAAAACATTCATACACGGGGCTGGAGAGATGGCTCAGTGGTTAAGAGCACTGCCTGCTCTTCTAAAGGTCCTGAGTTCAGTTCCCAGCAACCACATGGTGGCTCACACCCATCTGTAATGAGATCTGGTGCCCTCTTCTGGTTTGCAGGCCTACATTCTGACAGAATACTGAGAATACTGTATACATAATAAATAAATAAAATCTTTAAAAAAATTCATACACATAAAATGAATAAACCTAAAAAAAATCTTTCTAAAAGCTAGCAAAAACTCTAAACCATATGTACTTCTAAAAGTATTACAGCAAATGACTGTACTAGAAAATTACATGATATTATCATATTTTAAAAAACTGAATAGTAGGTCCTCTAATACACGTATAAACCGAGGGTTTTGGCAGCAGATGTATAAACTGAGGACATGGCCACTCCACTCTCCAGTGGTTGAGGAGAAGGTTTTTATTGGAGGTGTGTGCGAGAGAACAGTCAGAGGCATCTGGAAAAGTCCAGAACAGAAAGAGGAAGTAGTAGAGGCAATGTGGCCAGCAGATTGGACTGGGGCTTAAGAGAGGAGAGAGAGAGGGGAGCAAGAGAGGAAGACAAAAAGAGAGCGAATCAAGCTACCGCATGACGGAAGTTTACAGAGGAATGAGAAGCTGCAGAAGTTTAGGGTAGGACAGGGGGCTAAAAGAATAGCGCTGAGGAGAGCCACAGGTACTGAGTGAGCCTGGAAGGCCAGCACATGCTTTGGAATGCTAATAGGAACCTAGCCTCTTTGTCCCTCCTGACGGTAGGTAGAGGAATTGCTCCTTTGGTAGAGGGGAAAGGACCCCAGAATTTGGAGGAGTAGTTTCCTTTGAACCTGACAATATGTTTGTTATAACTTGAAGGCAGTTTCTTTAATTAACCTCACTTTGTTGGAGGAAAATGCTTAGTATTTTTTGAAAGAAAAAAAAAGTGATTTTTTTTCAGTTACATTTCATGTTTGTTTTTTCTAGGTCTACATTTTTAATTTTTGATTTGAGTTTAATTTTTGATTTGTAAAATTATATGGATTGGCTGAGACTGAGTACCAGATTTTTTTATATATAATTACAAATCTTTAATTAATGTGAGGTTTGTAGAATCTTAATTTTTGGGGAAAAAATTGATACTTTATTTTGGTATTAAAAATTGAAATCAATAGTCCATAAAACAAAACAAGAGCATTGTAGCTTCTTCATCTAAACTTTGTTTTAAAGATATGATTTCAGCCACAAGGTCAAACACTCCTACTCTAGGGCAGAGGCGTTGATTCACTGCTCCCTTCCAGAAGTTCTTTGTGTATGAGCATGAGTGTGTGTGTGTGTGCGTGTGTGTGTATGTTTGTGGGTGCAGCTCACCAATACCCTATTCCAGAACTTGTAGCATTTTTCTTTCCTCAGTGATAATCCCTGCACTATGCTCTTGTCCTGGAGGTGAGTTTAAGATCCACTTTTAAAAACACTTCAATCCAGAGGCTATGTATAAAGAGAAAAAGAGTTTCTTAAGTGATCACGAGGTACAGAGTGCACGATCTAGGAGTGTCTGAACTTCTTCCTTCCTTCCTTTCTTTAAAAAAGATTTATTTATTATGTATACAGTGTTCTGCCTGCATATATGACTGCACACCAGAAGAAGGCACCAGATCTCATTATAGATGGCTGTGAGCCACCGTGTGGTTGCTGGGAATTGAACTCAGGACCTCTGGAAGATCAGCTGGTTCTCTTAACCTACGAGTTATATCTCCAGCCCTGAGTGTCTTAATTTCAACAGCTATGCCTGCATTGTTCTATATCAAGGGGCATTTTCAAGTGACTTAACTTTTTTTGTTGTTTTTGGAGAAAGGCTTACTATATAGCCTTTGCTATCCTGGAGCTCTCTGTGTAGACTTGCCTGGCCTCAAACTCACAGAGATCTGATTGCCTCTGCCCTCCCAAATGTTGGGATCAAAGGTCTGTGCCAGTATGCCTGGTGACTTAACTAGTTTAATAATGGTTAACATTAACCAGTATGGCAATTAAACGTGACACCTAGCCACATAGGTGGAAATATTTCATAATTCTAGCCTGCATCAGATACCATGTAGTTTCTTATGTCAATATGAGACATAACAATACATAGATTCACCCAGCAAGTGACTTCTAGTCTAGGTCCAAGGATGCCCAAATTCTATATTATGTATAGGCTCTAATGACCTTAAGGACACGCCTGCGTATATATAAGGGAAGTTTCATGGCGACCGTGAACAGCTATTCAGGTGACATACGAGAAGTCTGCCCTTCTCGTCGGTCCTGTATTCTTCTGCCAGGCTGTGTGTGGAGAAAACCCACTGGCTTCTTTGCCCGTTCCCACTTCCTTCATGACTCCAAAGGTGAACCAAGTGAAGACTTGGGTAGACATCTGCTTGTTTTTAACCTTGCTGTGTGTCAGTATGTCGGCATGTTCAAGAGATAAGGAAATGGAGTAGAAAGCAGAGTGGAGGTGGTTTAGTTATGCACTGTATTAACACACTCACTCGGTCACGTGTGCGTGTGTGCATGCATGCAAGCGTGTATTCACGAATGCGTGTGTGTGAGTGTGTGTGTGCGTGCAGGTGCATGCAGAGGCCAGAGGCTGACATCAGGTGTCTTCTTCAGTCTCTCTCTTATTTTTTGAGACAGCGTCTCTCACGGAACCCAGAACTTGCTGATTTATTTAGACGGGCTGGCTATGCGTCCCAGAGCTGGGATTATAGGTGAGCCACTCTGCCCAGCCTTTTACAAGAGTGCTACAAGCGCTTTATTGACTGAGCCATTTCGCCAGTTCCCATCATTCATTCATTTTCTTGGTGGTTCAATTTACAATTGAAAGCCTTTTATGTGCTAGGTACTGTGTGAAGAGTTAGAGGTACCAGCTAAAGATGACACAGAAATGCTCCTCTGTTTCAAGAAATCCCTCTGTTGTGGTTAGAGACACATGAGCAATCACAGTGTGATCTGGCAAGTTAGAAACACAAGGGGTGGGGAAACGGAGGAGGGGTCCTAAACTCAGATTCAGGGGGAGTAGGGGATTCAGGCCATACGGTGAATAGGTGGGGACTAGTTGACTCAGTGGTTAAAAGCACTTGTTGTTCTTGCAGAGGACCAAGGTTTGATTCCCAGCACCCACATGACAGCTCACAACCATCTGTAACTCCGGAGAGTCCTAGGGGACCTGACCCCACCTTCTGGTCTCCTTGGATACCAGGGATGGAAGTGGTACACATATACACCTGTAGGCAAAATACTCACACACATAAAATGAAACAAGCAACCTTTAAATACTAAATAAAAAAATAAAGTTATAGAAATAATTTAGATTTTAATATTTAATTAAAATTTCAATCGGGGAAGCCAGGCATGGTGATGAACACCTCTTAATCCCAGCACTAAAGTAGTAGAGGCAGGAGGATCTCTGTTACTTCTAGGCCAACCTGGTCTACATAGTGAGTTCAAGGTCAGTCAAGACTACACAGTGAGACCCTTTATCACAAAACCGAAAAACAAAACCAGAATGAGTAGCCTGGGCGGTGGTGGTGCACCCCTTTAATTCCAGCACTCGAGAGGCAGAGGTAGGTGAATCTGTGAGTTTGAGGACAGCCTGGTCTACAAGAGCTAGTTCCAGGATAGGCTCCAAAGCAACTCAGAGAAACCCTGTCTTGAAAAAAACAACAAACCCAGAATGAGTGTGTGGGGCTGGACACATGGCTAAGGAGTGCACTGGCTGCTTCTCCAGAGGACCTGAGTTCGATTCCTAGCACCCACATGGTGACTCAAATCCATCTGTAACTCCAGTTCCAGGCGACCCAGCACTCTAATGGCCTTTGTGGGCACCAGGCATGATGTAGTGCTCGGCCATGCATGCAGGCAAAACACCCAATAAAGAATGAACTGGGATTCTTCAGGTAGAAAGGTGGGAAAGCATTTTAGGAGAAGACAGAATGAAGGAAGGATGTTAGGATAACCCTCAAAGTCAGTGCTTCATGTGGAAATATGAAACTATGACGTAATGAAGAAAGTCATGACTCATCAGTAACTCAAAGGGCAAGGAGAATCACATAAATAAAGCAGGGTTTTAGAACAGTGGCCAAGTCTCCATCCCCCTTCTTCTCTGTGTGTTTGTCAATGAGTGTGGAGGCCAGAGATCAAAATCAGGTCTCTTCGTCAACTGCTCTACACTTTATTTTATTTTGTTTTTGAGATAGGGTCTTTCAAGGATCCCGGCATTCATCAATTTAGGGAGACTGTCCAGTCAGTGAGTCCCAGAGAATCTGCAGTCTCTATCCACCGAACGCTGGGATTATAGGTATGCGCCACAAAACTGGCGTTTTACATAGGTCCTGGGATCGAATTCAGGTCCTCATGCTGGTTGTACATTAGTTACTATATGGTCAGAGCCATGCCCACCCTGAGCCAACCCCTAGCCCAGCAGTTTATTCTTAAAGAGAATTTATTAATACTATGTATGCGCATGTGTAGGTCAGAGAGCAGCTTTTGGTAGTCAAATCATGGGATCTAGGGATTAAACTCAGGTCACTAAATCCTGAGCAGGAAACATATTCACCCACTGAGAAATCTTCTTGCTCCAAATTAAGAAAAGTGTGTTTCATCAAGGTGGGGCTGGGGGTGGGGTGGGGGGAGCCAGCGCGCTGAAGCGGTGTTGCTGTTACTCGGTGATAAAAAGGGAGATTTCCTCTTTCTCTTTTCTTGACTTCTTCCCACTAAAAACTGAACAACATAAAAAAGTGAAAACCAACAGGGAAATACAGAAAGGCTCCCACAAAAAAACTATTATTTTGATCCAGAGTGTGGTAAAAAGACGGAGAAAACAATGCATCTTTGTTCCATTGCTGGGAATGCGCAGTCCCTGGGGAACTGTTGAGACGTGGGGAGGGAAGCTCATCTCGTCTTGTGGTTTCCTGCTGGTGATCAAATGCGTTATCATTCAAGCCGGTCTCTCATGCTGCACTACAATCGCCAGTCACCAAGAAGCCTGCATCATATATATATAAACTATTGCTTCCTCAGAACCTGGTGTAGTGTTGAGCATATCAGAAGATGCTCGACACAGGCTTATTGAAGAATGATGGCAGAGGTTTAACGCCTACCTCCCAACATCATTGAATTATGGCAGACACAAACAAAATTTCTCACTCAGTCCCTTCCTGTGCCCCCCCCCCATTATGGAAAAGCCTCTATCGCAATGGCCAAAACAGGTTTCCTAGGTCTTCTCAGGTGGGTCTCCACACATCTAGCAGAGGTTTCTTTGTTGCTCCATTACAGGAGGGGTTGATGGCACAGACAGATGAGATGCCCAGCTCCTGGAGGGCAGGAAGGTCTGGGCTTCATTTTCTCATGGACTGTCTCAACTGCATTAAATGGCATGTACTAGATACTCAGTAACTCTGGCAAGGAAGTGATTATATAAACAATTTAAAATGTTCGTTTGTATTAACAAATATTTATTGAATTCTAAATTTAAGAAACTTGAACTCTGGGGCTGGAAAGATGGTTTGGTGGTTAAGAGCTCTGATTGCTCTTCCAGAGGACCAGGATTCGATTCCTAGCACCCATATGAAGGTCTAAAATTGTCTGTAATTCTAGTACTAGGGAATCCAGTGCCGCCTTCTGGTTTCCTTGGACACTGCTTACAGGTGGTGCATAGACATATGTGTAGGCAAAAACCACATATAAATAAAATATAAAAAGTAAATGAATCTCTCCAAAAACTTCAACTCTGTTTGGGGGATTTATTTATTTATTATCTAGTTACTTATTTATTTGCTAATTTATCTATCTTTGTTTTTTGAGACAGGGTCTTATATAGCCCAGACTTGCCTTAATTACCTGTTCCTTCTATCGCCCAAGTGCTAGGGTTAGACCATGCAGTATCTGTCTATTTGAGGAACTGAGGTTTTTTTTTTTTACTGGAGATAGACAATAAGCATGTCAGACTATATTTGATAATTGGCTGCTGTCAAGCCATACACTCCCATCTCTTCAAACTTCTGCAAGGAACTTTGAACATTTCTTTTGGTGTTAGCGGTTAGTAGTAGCTGGATTATGGGAACCCCAGTGCTGTGCAGGACTCTAGGCTTCAATCACCACAAAGAATACCGAGGCTGTTTGCCCCACCCTTCAAGACATCATGCATTGTCCTGTTCTACCCAGAAAGCTTCAGTCTCTGAGAAATGGGCCTCTCCAGTTCCTTTTGGAACATGAGTCATTGCTGAGGGCAAACTGAGCTGATTTAATGATGGCGTTGGCTTATTTATCCTGTGGTCTATGTGATGTCTAGAAATGCTCTATCAAAGTAGCTTGGCCCATGTAACTGACGGACAGCATACATTCCGTTCTTAGGGTTCTCAAAGCTGGCAAGTCCAAGATTAAGGCTCTGCAATGGCTGGCGAGGGTCCTTGTGGTGGTTTGAATGGAAATGGCCCCCACAGGTTCACAGGGAGTGTCACTATTAGGAGATGTGGTCTTGTTTGAGTAAGTGTGTCTCCACTCCAGTTACCCCCCATCCACTCTCTTCCCAGCTCCACCACCACCCCCTCCGTCAGGTACCCCCCCCTTGCTTCCCTTTAGAAAAGAGCAGGCCTTCCCCAGACAGCAATCAAACTTGGCCTAGATTAGGGGTGGGCTTTGAGGTTGCAGATGCTCAAGCCGGGTCTACTGTCTCTCTCTTCCTGCTGATCCAGATACAGAACTCTCAGCTACCTCTCCAGTACCATGTCTGCCTGTGTGCCACCACGCTTCCTGCCATGATGACCTAAATCTCTGAAACTGCAAGCCGGCCCCAATTAAATGTTTTCCTATTTTATAAGAGTTGCTGTGGTCAAGCTGTCTCTTCACAGCAATAGAAACCCCAACTAAGACAGTCTGCTTGTTCACAGGTGGGCTTTCTGTCCTTATTTGGTTAGAAGGGCGAGAAGCTCCCCCATCTCTTTGGTGAGGATGCTAATCCCATCTGTGAGAGCTCCAGCTTTCAGACACAGTCACCTCCCAAAGGCCACACTTAGCAATACCATCAATTTCAGGCCGTGGACTTAGACAGGACACAAACATTGAGACAGAGCATGGGGAAGCCACAGATACAAATAAACAAACTGGCTTTAGATAACGGTAAATGTCGTGAGAAAACCAAGGCAGGCCAGTAAGACAGGGCTTCAGGGTCAAGGGGAGGGGATGCTGGGTCTACAGAATTATGTGACACCTTAATTTCAGGGCCGACACTGAAGCTGATGTGGCAAGGACTGTCAGCTGTCTCCCCACGGCACTGCCCTTTCTCCATAAGAAAGGAACGATAAGAACATGACACTTAATTTCTTCTTCACTATCTAGCTGAGTACACAGTCTCCCTGGCTGAAAAATGGTATCATTCCGATTCCCTTTAAACTGTTGTTTAAGGTGAATCCACTTTCTTTGTGTCTTCTCTTTTTTCTTCACCATTTCCCCTGCTCTTCCTCTTTTCTTTTTCCCTTGTACCTTCTTTCCTCCTTTTATTGTGTGTCTATTTGTTTGCCTTTAAGAAGCCCAGGCCCTAGTTCTGCCACTCTACCCTGATGCCTCCCTCCCCCTCCCACCATTTTCAATCACCATCTTGCCCAAACAGCAGCATTTATAATTCCTTTCTGAAAAAGGTTTTTAAAATGTCACACAACAATCAGTCTCCACCTCAGGTAATAAAACTGGCTATTCAAGTCCTATGCTGTGAGAAAATAGAATTAATAAAAAGGATATATTTTGCAGCAGCAACCCAAATTAAGCATCGGCTACTATTTTAATTAGACAAACCTTAAGACCCCCAATGATAACAATGAGTTGTTGGGATAACATTGATAAGCGTTGAACTGTCAGTGGCCCTTGCCCCTGGGGACAGCTTCCCACAAAGCTGGAACTGTTTTGATACCATTTGCATTTAGGAGCCAAGCAGAGGCAGGCAGCAATGGACATGCTGGAGTGAATACAGATTATCTGGACATGGTGCTGGCACATCTTCCCCTGAAACAGAAATCTGGGCCAAATTCTCATAGAATTTAGTTGTTTCTATTTTGAAATCATGGTGAGAGATAATTTTGCAACAGGACAGAAAGATCTATGGCCCATTAATAGCACCCACTTGTGCACTTTTGGAAGCTCTCACCATTCCTGAACGTTACCAAATTATTTGACTCCCCTCCCCCGCAAGTTGTGGGCGGTAACATGGTACGCTCCATCCCCATGGCTTTCAACTATGTCAGGATGTTGAACTTCACTCCGGTTAAAATGTGGCAATTCTTGTACCTCTAATGTGATGAAAGAGCTTGCAACTTCTTGTAGATCGCACGTACTTATCTAGATGGAAGGCTGGAGGCTGTGAGAACACTCGAGGACCTCTTGCTTCGTCCTTGCGCTCCAACACCAGCTCCCAGAGCCAGGTCGATAGTCACAGAGGCTTCAAGGACATCCGGAGAAACAGTAAACACAGGAACTCTGCAGACAGACCAGTTGCTCGGCTTCTTCCACTTACAGTGACTTAGGAAGCTGGCCTTTAAGGCCCCTCCTCTTTTGTTTTAGGGACTGGAGACTGAACTCAGGACCTTGGGCAGCCCAGGAAAGTGAGCTACATCTTCAGCCTGGGGTTTTGGGAAGTATTTTTGATATTCTCAGATCATAATTTTTCATATTATAAAAAATATTATTTATTACCCACTTAGCTTTTCCTAGGGTACTAGCATTTCACCTACTTTAATAGTCTTCAAATTGTGCATTGTTATTTGTGCAACTGGGTTTTTACTTAAGATTTTAGATTCCAGTATTCAGTTCAGGTATTATCCTCGAGACAGTCAGCGCAACCGGCCTGGGACAATGAAAAGAATTGCCTGTTTACACTGACTTCCTGGATTAGAGGTTTTAACTGGAGGTGAGGGGGAGGGTACAAGCTCTTTCTCATTCTAGTCTTAGGGAACCCTCTCTTTAGGAAAAGCGCCTGGAAAGATAATAATGTTTTAGCAAATCACACGCTGGTGTGTGTATTTGTGGGAGGTGGGGATAGAGGTAGATAACACTCTCACCGCAGACACCAATTTCACATTTAAATATTTAGAATGTCAGTAGCCTGTGACGAGAAGAGAATTCATTACAAGGAAAAAAATGATTGCCGTGCAGTGGATTCAGAGAGCTGGCATGTACCTGCTGTCTTCTTAGTGTGAGAAATATCAAGCTGGCATTGCACTGTCTGTGCGATGATTACTTCGAAATGTCAGAGTGCAAGGGACGCATCCATGGGACTTCAGTGGCTCAGGACTGTGTCAGTGTAAAAGACAGTCACATCGACTTTTTATTTAAACATGCTAAATGAAGTATGAAAAGCAGGTTAAGGAACCAGCGGAGGAAGGGAAGCAAAGCAGAAACCCACTGAGCAGAAAATTTTAAGTGTGATAATAGATGGCTATACTTTCCCTTCCGTTCCCGTGGACCCCTTGCTGACAGCTCCAGCAAGCGCCTCCTAACCCTGATGACAACTGGAATCACGCTGTTCATCTGATTTCATTCATCTCACACACTGAATCTGAAAAATTAAAAACAGGATGAGGGCTATTCAATTATTGTGTGAACCATCTTAACAAATACGACAAAAAACCAGATTAGTAGTTCCCACCACTTGCCATAGTAACACTGGACTTCAAACTGAAATTGAAGAACTGAGTGATATTGTAAATTAAAAATGTATCCCATTCCACAAATCTCTCTAGCAGTTAATTATGAGCCCGCTGAACTTGCTTGAACTGTTATTTTGGAAGTAACTCAAAGGAATTATTTTTTTCTTCCAATATAAATTGGCCACACTGTAGATAATTATGTGTTTAAATAAACTTTTATCTTTCTAATTA
This sequence comes from Ondatra zibethicus, assembly GCA_004026605.1. Lineage (NCBI taxonomy): Eukaryota > Metazoa > Chordata > Mammalia > Rodentia > Cricetidae > Ondatra > Ondatra zibethicus. The sequence goes on from PVIU01006686.1 coordinate 60,667, forward strand.
TGTGCCTGGTATGGCTCCTAATTGCCTGGGGTCACTGAGATCTCAGGGTGTCCCCAGGGGAAAGCCTTTCTGGTCTATCTTGTCATATTCCCTTTCTCTTCTTGGAAGCCAATCTCTCTTCCCTTTTCAAATTCCCATTTTAGCCATAGAAATGATGATGGAGATGGTAGCACGGGTCAGGTGAAATTATTCCACGGTGGACCTACTTACATCCTAGGATGCACTCACAGAAGGTTATTTCTGATACAACCCAAAAGGTGTGGGACCTCCCGGAGCGAGCAAGTGGCTTCTGGGAACTGCAGAATTTAAAACTGCTATTTGAAAATAAAAAAAGACAAGTCAAACACACACAGACAGAACTACTCACCTCATGTAATTAATTTTGTTCACTAAAATAAAAGTTGAAACAGGTTGGATTATAGATTCTATTGTCTTATGGCTATTGCGCGTGTTTTGAGGTCTAGATCAAGATTCAAAGATGGTGGTCCACCTTCAGGAGTCACAACAGTAATAGACACATTATGTTGTATGCATCGAAAATCACCGAAACCAAACCGAATGGAACCAAACCCAATCCAAAACACTGAAAAGCTAGCGTTTATGACCTTGGATCACCCCAAAGTAGCTAGAGTCTCAGTCCTAAGGGAGACCTTAGGGGATAGAAGACTCAGTCCCCGCGTTCTGCTTCTTTGACAGGAAAGAGGTCCGGGAATCCAGACTCTGTCTGTAATTCCAGGGTCAGTGACAAGGTCAGCACCCTGGAGGTCATTACCAACGTCTTTTCCGGAATTCCCTGCCGTGAGGGTCACTAACAGCAACACGAGGGTGGAGAATTTGTGTTTTGCTCACTGTGGGATCTCGGACACAAAGTTCAAAAGCCCGGTTAAGGGCTCACCTTGTTTGACCTTTCTTGTTTGCTTTGGTTTCTTTTACTCTCTCCGTCCCTAGTCTAGTCTAGGTGAAGCATGGGGGGGGGGTTTCACAGCCTGGGTGTTCTTCCAGAGAACTTGGGACTTAAGGGAGCTCCTTCAGATCTGGAAAGCAGCAGGTGGGCTGGGTGGGCTTCAGGGACGAAAGTTGGAGTAGCAAACAGCGCCTTGGCGCTTTTGAGCTGAAGGGCCTAGGCGGGGCATCCAGGCATTAGCCCCGCCCCAGACACGCCCATTCCGCAGCCAGCCCTGCTGTGAGGCCGGAGCGCCCTCTAGTGGCCGCGAGCGCTCCCTGCTGCGGGCGGCGGCGGAAACGGCTTCGGGTCCTGGCCACGCGGCTATGGCGGAGGCGGTGCGGCAGGAGCTCTCGGCGCTGGCCGCGATTTTCTGCGGGCCTCATGAGTGGGAGATGTTGAGCTGTTCAGGTGAATACCCTCTCTCCCACCCCGCGGCCACAGCGGGGAGGCCGGGGGACCGGGAGTCACGTGACCGAGGGCAGCGTGGAAGGCGAGCGGATCTCCCTCCGCTTCCTCTGGGCTCTCCCCGCAACTAAACTGCCCTCTTCATGGAAATCCAGCTCCCCGAAATAGTTAGTGCCTCCTCTAAGCACTTGTGCGTTACGTCCTTGACAGCACGACACTATATTTGGTTGTCTGGGCCCCAGGATCAGTGCCAGCCACACGGAAGGCAGGCATGAAACATTTGCTGGGGTGGGTGAATGTTTGAATTCTCCAGCGTTGATGGCCTTAAATATTTTGTTTTGTTTTTAATTTAAAAAAAATCCTTTTATTTTTACGTTTTTCAGGCTGCTCAAAAGGGACAGCCAATCCCAGACTCTTGCTGGATGCGTTAACCACGCAACCCGCTTTCATAGATGCCTTCTTCCTGTCTAACATAGGCAGGGCACCCGCCTCTCTGGGAGTTTATAGTCTATAAAACTTTTTATTTATTTAAAAAGAACTAACGAAAACTACTTCATTCTTGACTTGATTTCCATTAACCCTCCCCCCCACTAAATATTTTTTTTCTGTGTGTTTTGCCTGCTTGTATATGTGTATACCATGTGTACAAGGAGACCGGAAGAGGGCGTTCAGGAGATGGGAGTTAAAAAGGGTTGCGAGCTGTGCCATATGGGTGCTGGGAACTGAACCCAGACCTCTGGGAGACCAGTCAGTGCCCTTAACCACAGAGACACCTCCAGGGCCCCCAGATTTCCCCCTTGGGAAAGTGTGTTCATGCTGATGATTCTCACTTTCCTCTCAGCTGTCAAATATGTCATGTACGTTTTGAGGACAATAGGAATTATCCTTCTAGGGTTATAATGTAACTACTATTGAAATTGCCTTTCTGACCATACATTGGTTAACATCTAAGAAGGTAGTGTGAAATGTGCTAGACCCAAGGAAGCTATAGCTATGATTAAGAGGGCTTTGGGTTTCCATATGGTAAGTGGCTGAGTTCCTGGGAGTCTACAGACGTTCATGGTGCTTGCTCTGTGATGGTTTAGGCACCATGAACCTTCTGGGAAAATGGAACTGTTTTTTTCTTTAGTGCCTAGACCAGTCGTGTGTCTTTTGAACCTTCCTTAAAGCCTCTGTGAAAGGAGTGATCATAGGGTTTGCCACCCTCTTCTGATTGGTAACAGCCCTACTTGGTTACCATCTCTGTCTCCACAGTTCTCTTTATTGATAATTGCTTCTACCTGAGGCAGGTATTTAAAGACACCGGTGTCTTTGGGTTCTTGTATCGTGCCCACTTGCAAATATCTGGGAGAAGTGAACCTGTGATGTCCTGTGACATCGTTAAAAAAAATTGGTGGTATTTTCATTATGAGTTCATGGTTAACCACTAATACTGTTGCTAGGTCAGAGGTAACCCCAAAAAGTAAATGCCGATTGAAACCCCAAAAAGGGGAGATCTCAAAAAGTAAGTGCTGAGAGAAAGAGAAGGGTTTCTTAGTATTGAGAAGACCGTGACCCTTTATCTCCTGTTAAATTGAGCATGACTTTCAAGGCATGCCTCCTAATTAATTTAATTCAGTGTTCTGGCATCAATAAGTAAGTGAATTATAAAAGAATTCAGAGAAACAACTTAGGACATTTTGTTACTAGGTTTGTGGCGAGTAGAACAATTCTGCAATTGAAGTCGGGATGTTTGAGGCTCACAGCTGGGAGCGGGAGCCGTGGGAAGGGAGGGGCCCTCAGAGCCCACCAGGTGTAGCAGGCTGTGTGGCTTCCACTCACCCTGCCAGTGGCAGTTTGGGTTTGAGGGGGTAACTTTGGACCCCATCGTTTCTCTCCTGGCCTCCGCCAAAGAAATTTCTCCTGGCTTCAGTGGAATTAGAGGAATATTGCAGAGGGCCTGCGGCTCTCTGTAAGACCATCCAGGAAGGCCCAGGCTGACCTCAGGGCCAGCTCTTCAGGTCTTGAATGGAAAAGACCTGAACAAATGGGTTCCTTTTAGTGGGGATTCATTTATGTTAAGAATTTGAGGGACTTTTTACATTCCGGCCGCTCAGATGTTAGAGTAAGTTCTCAGGAAGAGGCACTGTATGTAACAATCTCGTAGGGGTACCATGTTTCTAGCTGTGGGAAAGGCATGAGGATAGAGCAAATCAGGATTACCCTGCTCTTCTCTATCCCATCTGTCAGCCCAGGTGTCAAGTTTGATGTGGTCACCTGACACCTTCCTGATCTTTACATGAGCTTTATTTGATGAGAGGTTTTCTTAGCTTCAGTTTTCGCTGAAGCTCGCTGACGGTCAGGATGGTTAAATAACCACCAAGCTCCGCAGGGTTGGGCTGGGCACTGTGTCACGTTCCTCTGTAGTGTTTGGGCTGGTGCAGGAAAGGTTATTAGCAAAAAGTCTATGTGCTGAGAAAGACAAGTTTGAGCATCCAGAGCAAAGGTATGGGTGGGATCCAGCTTGTATTCAGAACAATTCAGTGGCGGGGGTGGGGGTTTGCAATCCCTTCACGCATGCCTGTGTGTGGTGGTTTGAAAGAAAACAGCTACCTCTTCAGTACCATGACTGCCTGTGTGTTGCCATGTCCCGCCGTGATGATAATGGACCGGCGAGACAAACCCTAAGACAGTGTGCTTGGACCCTTGTGAGGCAGGTGAAGCTGGTGTTGCTCATTTTCCTGGTGAAGTCATGGAGAGGCCATTGCTGTGATCAGTGCTCATTATTAATGGAGTTGCAGTTTGGAAACAATCTCACAGACTTTAAAAGTTGCAAAAGGAGAGGACTAGGAACCCAGCATCACATCATGGGCTTGCAACAGCTTCCGAGTGGGCATTTGTGTTTCCTTAACCGGGTGTTCAGGTTGGCTTCCTCTCCCTTGCAGAATCGTTACAGTAACACATTGATGGGGTTGTTGTCTGCTGCTTGTCAGGGCTGACCCCGCCTCTCTAAAACCCACACAGCCTTGACCTTCCTTGCCAAAGGATGCTAGTACCACCGTTAGCTCCTATTCTTTTTTTGTTGTTTTGTTTCCTTCTATAAGGACGTTTAAGCCACGTGAAAAATCTAACCGAAGCACGAAACAAGCATTTATGTTTGCGTGTCTGTGGTGAGTGGCCAGGGAGTAAGAGCACAGACAATCCTGTCTCTTGAAGTGTGAAGCGTGTGTGGGAGGCTTTTGAGTGTTTTTGTGTGCAAAGTCTTTGAGGATATGTGAAAACTGGAAAAAAAAATCAAGCAAGTACAGAGAATGCGAGCTGGCTGTGGTGTGTAGTGGTTTCTCTCTGTGTGCTAAGGAAATCCCGGAGAGCTCATCCTCCGGGACTGCGTGCCTCTCCTGTGTTATGGGCAAGGACATAGAGTGAAACTTTTAAAATAGAATTAGGTGGAGGCTGGGGTCTCGTTCAGTTTCTGTAGTTTGAACTAATGCCGTCTTTGGTGTGTTAGAAACAACGTCTTTCGTGCGTTTTTAGGAAAAATTAAGGTTTGTCTCAGTTCAGAGCCTTCCTGTGTAGCCCACTCTGACCACAAAGTCTACATCCTCCTGCCTCAGCCTCCTCAGTTCTGGTATTATATGTGTGCTTGGGCTAGGAAGGGTAGGGCTTAGCTCTCTTTCAGTTTGGGTTGTAGTTTTAACGTCAATACTGTTACAAGGCAGAGTGACCTGTGCAAATAGTGAACGTGGATATGAACTTGAAGACCGCTTAGACTAGATCAAAACAGTCTTGAGAATATGCTTGTGAGTTAATACTGGTCCTGGAGTTGGCAGGGGCAGGATTAATAGCATACGTACAATTATCCCTTGTATCCATTCTCTTGCTAAACTGTTAATAACTTTAACCCCAAAGCAGATGATAACATTACAGTAGAACAGTTTTCTTTTTTGTTAGGAGAATTAAAAAAAGAAACAAAAACAGTTGAGAAGATGAGTGTTTTTTTGTATTAATATAATCACTGCTTGGCCCATTAGCTCTAGCTTCTTATTGGCTAACATTTACATCTTAATTTAACCCAGAGAAAATGAGTTTTAAAGAGATCCTGTGGATTTTTTTTTCTCCCAACACACTTAACGTCAGAAAAGGGTCTGTTCAGGCCTTCCTATTTTCTTTCTTTCTTTCTTTCTTTCTTTCTTTCTTTCTTTCTTTCTTTCTTTTTTTTTTTTTTTTTTGGTTTCTCGAGACAGGGTTTTTCTGTAGCTTTGGAGCCTGTCCTGGAACTAGCTCTTGTAGACCAGGCTGGACTCAAACTCACAGAGATCCGCCTGCCTCTGCCTCCCGAGTGCTAGGATTAAAGGCGTGCGCCACCACTGCCCGGCCGGCCTTCCTATTTTCTTAGGCAAACAGCGCCATTTTGTGCCATCTTAGTTTGCAGCTCCGATATGTTGGGGGCAGACACTAGCCAGGGGAATCAGCCGGGAAGACTGTGACTCCTCAAGGTTGAGAATCAAAGCAGTTTTCCTTCGAACGTGTAGGTAGTGGCTTCCTTCCCTGGTTTCCTAACGTGAGGACCAGGGCTCCCCTCCCATTGCTCTTCTGTGTGCTGACAGGGACTGTAAAATAACAGAAAGAAAAGGGGAGCTTGGTAAAGATCTGCCCCGCCTCTCACACCGTTCCCTGGGCTGCCCATCACCTCATGCATTGCACTGGGCTGGAACATGGTGGCTTTTTATGTAGCAGAGCAGCTGTATCACGGTGGCCGCCTTGGCTGCTGGGGCCAATCCTCACACATGGGTGGCTTCACACAACATGTTTTTAATGCACTGTCATCCTGAAGGTCCGAAGTCTAAAGTCAGTTTTCACCTGGTTGAAATCAAATTGTTGGAAGTGATGCTCTTGGCTCCGTCCAAGCCCCTGGGGGAGTCTGATTGCCTGCCTTTCTCAGCTTCATCGCTATATACTGAGGGTCCATTGCAGCATCGCGGAGGGCTCTCTTCCTCTATTACCAAACCCCGAAGCACAGCTTCATGTTCCAGTGCATCCGTTTCCTTCTTCTCTGATAAAATCTCCATCTCTGTCTGCCCCCTCCTCATTTTAAGGACACCGAGGACCGTGTTTGTTAGTAATTGAGGACAGTTTCCCCACGCCAACATCCTTAATCATGTTTGCAAAGATGCTTTGGCATGAAAGGGAATATACCTACAGGTTCAGGGGAACAGGGTGCATAGATCTTAGGTCTGTTACTTAGCATGCCACAGGCTCAAGGGCTTCACTCAGGTGATCTGTGGGTACAAGCCAATGGCGTAGATTTAAGGCCTATATAACTATAAAATTTGTTTATTAAACCCTCCATGTTGGGATGGCAATATTACTCTCCAAAAACTAAATTGGAATACTTCAAGGTAGAGGAAAAGTTAGTTTGGTTTAAGTATAATAAATTTGGATCTGAAAATGCCGTAATAAGCTCAGAGTACGATAGGCATCATAAGGTCAGTGTTAGCCGGTGCCGTGGTGGGCAGAACTCAATGATTTGCTACAAGGACTCAGAGAATCTGTTAAAGTCAGTTCCATTTTGTTATATACTAGCAGGGGAGAGGCGAATCAGTGGAGAGAAAGGCACAAGAGAATTCACGAGCAAGCGGCCAGATGTGGTCCTCGGGTAGACTTGGACAAGCTTGCCCAACGCAGCAGCGCTGGATGATGGTCTGCGAGAAGCGTGGCCACCTGGGAACGTGCTCTTTTCCCTGCATGATAGCACTTATGGGATGATTTGTAAAGTTTGAGATTGAAGCTTCAGAGAGCAGGGATGTTAGGTGGCCCAAAACAATAGATGTCGGGTTTCTTCAGGGCTCACGTAGGCACACACACTTGCACAGCTGACTTCAACCTCAAAACAAGGTTGACGACAATCCCACGGTTAAGAGCATAAATCGTTCAGTTGGTCTGGGACCAAAGCCCCAAGCATACAAAACAAACTCTTACTGTGTGGGATATTCTAAAGTCTCAGGCTCATCTCTCCAAAGGTAACCGTGGACCAGCCCTGAAGACAGGCCTTGCTTAGGAACCTTCAGGGTTGAAGCAACCCAGACCTTCTAAGTTCTCCCCATTCTTCATGACATTTTAGAGGTCACAGGTCATGTTTGAGAACGGCGATCCAGGAAGATATGGCATCAGAAGTGACAGGTTAAGCAGTCATGGGGAGGCTGGTTTATGAGAAAATGGAATTTGGTTTGAGAAAATGGAATTGGTGGTTAGAATTATATTTTATGGAAACTGATGATGAAGGGGCAGAGAGAGATGGGTCTGAAGTTCGTGGAGGAATTTGCAACACTGGCTTTTGCTGTGTTTTGGTCTTTTTTTTTTTTTTTAGAGCATTTTCTATGCGAGAGGAAGAAGCAGGGAGGGTTAGGAAATGCACAAGAAGTTGTAATGATTGGAATTAGACAGTGCGGGTGGTGGGATGCTGTGGAAGAAAGGCACTTCCTTCTCAGAGAGAGAGGAATAGAAAGGAGAGAGCAACAAGGTAAAAGGCTGATTGGGCCAAGTGGTTGAGCCGCTCCTCAGCTGTGGCAATTGCAGCTTCTAGGCCGGGGCCAGCTTCCCTGACTTCAGCACTAAGGAGACAGCACCCCCAAGTGGCGATAGGCAGTACTGCTCGCTGCACACTCTGCACATTCACACACATTCTCCTAGTTCCGTAGCTCGCGGTATACTGTGAGCAGATGCCTCACAAGAAAACCTCAGGGAGCAAGGGTTTATTCCGGTTCCTAGTGCGAACACAGTGCAGCATGGTGGGGAAATCGTGGCAGAGGGAAGGGCTCCCCACTGGGGCAGCAGGGGCGTGAGGCTGTTTTCTCCTATCTAGGTAGATTAGGAAGCAGAGATTACGCAGGAAGTGGGACCAAGTTAGAAATTCAAAACCTGTGCTGCAGAGACCCACTTCTTCCAGAACAGTGCCACCTAGCGGAGACCAGGTGTGCAAACAGATGAGCCCCGGGCATGCATTTTACATCCAAACTGTCATGCTTGAGGTCGTGTGCGGGTGGGGGGACATACATAGCTGCACACCATGGGTCATTATCACAGCCGAGGGTCACTGCATTTAAGAGCCCTGCAGTCAGTTTACCTTGATTTAAACTTGAAAGGGTATCAAAGTATTATGATGAACACCACATAAATGTGTACAAATTTAATGTTCTATGTATCTGGTAAATACAGTTAATAACAAATATAACATTTCCAGTCTTATGAAAGCTGCTCTGATTTTTCTTAGCTGTTGTCTTAAAAGAATATGCTGTCTCTATAGTGCTGGCCGGAAATTGCCTGCTGTCTGACCCAGAGGAAAACCTTTCCAACTTCCAAAGCTGTTTGAGCAAAGGTATTACGGCCCCACAGACACTGAGAGAGACCATGGGGAGCTGTCTCCCAACACACACACATGTGTACATGCTTAAAACTGGGTGCGGTAGCCCATGCCTTTAATCCCAGCACTTGGGAGGCAGCCTGGTCCACATAGTGAGCTCCAGGCTAGCCAGGATGACAGAGAGACCCTGTCTTAAAAACAAACAAACAAACAAACAAACAAGCAAATAAAAAGCCCTGAAAAATAAAAAGAAAAGAAAAAGAAACTTTATATTCATGTATCTCTAAGTGAAGACTTTGCAGGCATAGAGTGGAAGTCTGGGAAGATCCTGTGCCTGCCTTTATGTCATGTTTGAAACACTAACTGAGCCATTGTGACAGACCTGGTCTTACCCATTGTTTTCCGAACAGCACAGTGTGTGGGGGTGGATGCGTGCCCAAGGGGTGCTTGTTGACTGATGAATGAATGAAGATCGTTAAAAATCCTGATCCCAGCCGGGCAGTGGTGGCGCACACCTTTAATCCCAGCACTTGGGAGGCAGAGGCAGGTAGATCTCTGTGAGTTCGAGGCCAGCCTGGTCTACAGAGCCAGTTCCAGGACAGGCTCCAAGGCTATGGAGAAACCCTGTCTTGAAAAACCAAAAAATAAAATAAATAAATAAATAAAAAAAATCCTGTTCCCTCCTTGAGAAAGAATGCAGACTTGCTGTTTGATGGCTGTTGAGTTTGTTCAGCCCAGGGATCCTGCATTGTCTGCAGGTCCCACACAGCAAAAGATATTAACCGAACTGACATTTTGGGAGCCTATTTTGACAGTAAAACATGTGTTTAAAAAGATGAACTGAACCCCATGAAAGAGCAGGTGAGATGGTTGAGTGGGTAGAGGTGCTTGTACATGGGTCTGACAATCCCAAATTCAATCCCAGAATCCTCCAAGGAGCTGAGACAGAACTGACCTCCTGAGTTGTTCTCTGACCTACACACATGCCAGTGATATCAACAGTGACACTAACAACAGGGGCAGAAAGAGATTCGAAGAGCGCGAGAGGTTTAGAAGCTCGTATGCTGGTAGGTTTGGGGTTGGTGTTAGGGTTAGTATATTCATTACATATGTAGGAGAAAAGACTGTATGATCTTTGGAATGGTTACTGCCCCAGATTCTGGATGATGTCTGAAAGTAGTAGTTTTCTGCAGCTGGTACAGATGTGCATGGTCCTGTGGGAATCTGTGTACCGATGGCTTGTGTATGCTGTTGACATCAGATGGTTAGGAAGCAACTTTAATGTTCTGCTAGGTGCTTAAAATGGGGGATGGAGTCAGGGCTCCATTGTCGAGGCTGTGAAGATCTGGAGCTGGCTGCTCCCTTGCTGAGAACAAGGGCACAGGGAAAGAAGGCAGAGAGGCCGGCTCACCTCAAAGCCACGCATCTGGACCCAGCTCCCGCCCCCCACTCTCTGATCGGGGCCCTTCTGGCCCTGCACAATGAATTAGCCTGACATTTTATCAACTTTGTGGAAAGTGAGGTGAAGTGATGTGGAACACATCGGAGTGGTGAAGCCGAGCACATCTGAGAGAGAGAAGAATATTTCATCTAGTGTGTGTCCTCCCTTCGCAGGGAGCTCAGCAGCGGCTAAATGTGTCCGCTCGGTTTTGGTTCATCTTGCTGCCTTCACGTTACACAGCTATCAGTGTATTTGCGTCAGAAGCGTGTGTCCAGTCACTTTCAGGATCACATCCAGTCATAACAGTTCCGCACTTAGGACTCCATGTGACTGACTTACCATAAGTAACTTTGAGTGGATGGCTTACATATTTTCTGTATACATTATTGCTCCCTTGAACACCTGCAAGAGTCGATTCATGATTTTCATGATTATCAGTGAAATATGGCTAGAAGGAAATGAACCAAAACTATTTTTTTAAAAACTTAATAAAAGTGGTCGTTAAAGAGTATAATTGTGAGCAGGTTTGCACGGTGCTGTCCATATGTGTTTCTGGCTAGGGGAAATGACCTGTATGTCATCGCTTTCTTTGTATTATGTGTCTCTTCATAAAGTAACTCAGTTTTCCCATGAGAAATAAATAGAGATTTAAAAGGGAAATTTTAGCCAATTAGTATTCCATTGAGATTGAATTATGTACAGCTAATAATTATTTTTGGATGTCTTCCAGAGACAGATGGGGCTGTATTTAGAATTCACACAACAGCTGAAGGACTTATGGACGAGGATGTGCCCTTAGAGCTGGTGTTCCATTTACCAGCCGGTTACCCTTTGTGTGTACCCGGCGTCTCCGTTAGCTCCGAACATCTGACCAGGGCCCAGTGTGCTACCGTGAAGGAGAAGTTACTTGAAGAAGCCGGGAAGCTTTTGTCAGAACCTATGATTCACGAGCTGGTTCTTTGGGTTCAACAGAATCTCAGCTGCGTCCTCAGCCAACCAGAGACGGCCAGCTGCAGTGAGAAGTGTGATCAGCCAGAAAGCACGGCTGTGGATGACGGATTGCGGATAATTCTTTTGCATGTAGATCACATGAGAGCAAGGAATAAATATGTCAAAACTGTGGAGAAGTGGGCCACAGAGTTGAGGCTGACAGGCAGACTGATGTTCATGGGCAAAACAATACTGATCCTACTGCAAGGACACAGAAGCAGCATCAAGGTGCCAGCAAACAATGTAGAATCTGCAAGTGCTGAGTTTCTGCTAGACATGGTTTATCTTTTAGTATGTTTTACAACAATGGGATGGATGAGCATGGTGTTTCTGCTTTTCCTGTTATGCTAAATGGTACTTTGGTGTGTGAGCTGCCATGTGTGAGCTGGGAATTGAACCCAGGTCCTCTGGAAGAGCAGCCATACTCTTAACCACTGAGCCATTTCTCTAGCCAACCCCTCCAGTTCTTTGTAAAAATGACTATCTAGTTCCTATAACAACTATAAACTTGAAATAAGTATAAGATTATAAACATTATGTTATAAATATTACACCACTTAAAGTGGCAGTTTTAAAACATATTGATTTGTATGGGTGTTTTGCCTGCATGTAGGCCTGTGCACCATGTATGTGCAGTGCCTGATGAAGCCAGAAGAGGGTGTAGGATCCCTTGGAGCTGGAGTCACACACAGGCATTAGCTATTAGCTGCCATTTAGGTACTGGGAATCAGTCAGACTTAGCAGTCACCTCCTCCCCAACTTCTTTCCGCCTGACTTGTCTCAGCAGGTGCTTTCAAAGCCGACATCTTCGACATCTTCAGGCCTCTGAGCGCTCATCCCAAAGCCCCCCCCCCCCCAGCCTGTTTTATGAGGAGCTAGACAGGGAAACTGTCTTATTATGTTTTCGGTCTTAAAGGAGCTACAGATCACGTAGTAAGTCTTACACTGTCAGACGGAATGGGACCAGCACAGTTATAGAAGATTTTATTTAAAACAGATTTATCATGAGCAGCTTGTGGTCTGTAAGCTCTGCAGAGTAAGAGCCCTGAGTTTTTCCAAGATGGGTTAATGCCATAAACCTCCTGTGACATTTACTTAACCAGGTCTGTGCTAGGTTCTGGTGTAGGTAGAGAGAGAAGCCAGATTTAATCTGTAGTCTGCAGTGGAGCCCAAGGAACCACAGATTTTGAGGCAATCTGTATGTACTTATATTTCGATCCTTTAGGGTAACATCCCAGCTGATGAAAATGGGTGCAAGGTTCCTTGCTCACATTCGCCTAAGGCTCTGAGTATCTGTGGCTGGCTCAGGCCCATTAGGGTGAATGCAGTGTCATGATGTTTCTCCGAATCATGAGTTGCTAACACATGTCTATTCTTACCACTACAATCCCACTAGTTCAGAGAAAGTACTTTTTATGGCTTTCTCTAAAATGACATTTGACATGGCTTTCTCTGATAAAAACGTCTATAAGGTTGTGTACTAGGATCAGGAAGGTGCAGGTGGGCAGGAGGTGGCGTGTGCCTGATGGCCCCACTCTGGCTGGCGTGGGGACAACGGTGCTTGCAGTTACTGGTCAGTGTTCCGTACTCTGGAAGGCAGTCATTCCCCGAAGTGCTGTGTCTGTCACTTTATCCAGTTGTCCCAGCTTCACTACGAGGGGATCCTGCTATATCTGGTTGTGTGGAGTCAGTTACCTAAGGCACAGAGCTTCAATAACTCATTTAAATAACTGCTTTAAACAGCCGAGGGGGTAAATAACCCACTCAGGTAGCTGTCCAGTCCAGACTCACAGGCGAGCGTGTTGTTGTCATAGCTCAGCGGAACAGTGTTCGCCACCTATGCAGAGACAGCCTCTGACTCTCTTACTGTTCCGTCCTGAGACGGCTCTTTAAGCAGGAAAATGGTTGTGGGTTATATAGTTCCTTTAGAACAGGACTGTGCTGTTCAGCGTAAGCTCTGCACTTAACGTACTGATTATCGTTTAGGAGTACCTGATCCTTCAGAAAACCTCCAAAGTCGATGTGGACTCAAGTGGAAAGAAATGCAAAGAGAAAATGATTAGTGTACTGTCTGAAACAAAAGTACAAACGGAACACAAAAGGTATAATTTAGTACTATTGCAGATGCAAAAGCAACGGAATGGGTAATTATCTTCTGACAAACCGCCGCATATTCATGAGCTTCTCTTGTATAATGCAGGTTTCTGGCGTTTGAAGTCAAAGAGTATTCAACACTGGAGGAGTTACAAAAGGAATTTGAAACTGCAGGACTTCTGCATCTCTTCTCGGAGTGTGTGCTCCCGCTCCGGCTGGTAAAATGAAGTGAACAGTAGGAGCCGGAGGTAGAACAGCTGCTTTGTTGTTGATTTCCACTGCCTCTGGGGAGGGGCTCATTGACGTTGTCATAGAGAGCAATCTCAGGTTTCTCTGTAGCGAAATCATCCTCATTTCAGGAAGAAGGCGAGTTCTATTTTATGGAATATTAAGCATGAAAAGACCCCACATATTCTAATGTGTGCTAGGAAAGACTGGGTTCAATAGATGGGATTATCTGGAGGAGAAATAAAAACAACGGTAAATGAGTTGTTTTTTTTTTTTTATATAGACAATTTGTTTAGGAGTCTGCAATTTTCAGGCTAATTTTCTTGTAATTAAATGATTTCTTAAAGTGATTTGTTTTCGTGTTTACTTTCTCATGTTTACATTTTTAGCATTTAATCTTGATTCCTCCCCACTCCGCTTATTATGTCTAATGTTTTAAGTTGAATGTTGGGAAAAATCTAGCTCCAATTTCTTGGTACAGTTGTATAAACTGCGGGTTAAATACAAAACAAAGATGTTTTTACAGAACCCAGTTACTTTTCAGGGTTCCAGGATGACATGGTACTGCTAGCTGTTAAGACTACATAGTAAGTGTAAATTAAAATTCCTATTTGAAAAGATAATTTCTCGTTTTACAAGGGAAACGTGTTCAACAAAGTGAACCTGGTTTGCTGGATGGGAAAAAACAAAACACCCCCACCCCCCAAAGCTACAGGTATTGATTTTCATTGTGAAATCTTTCAAATAATGGTAAAACACACTTATTATGACCAAGGGAAGATAAACTTTACAATAATAGTTTGTATTAAAATTTCTTCCTTCCTTGCTTGCTTGCTTGGTTTTTTGAGACAGGGGTTCTTTGTAGCTTTGGAGCCTGTCCTGGAACTCACTCTGTAGACCAGGCTGACCTTGTATTAAAATGTGTAATGAAAAGGAAGAGGGCCCTTGGGCCTGAGAAGAATATTTATGTACATAAAGCGACCTGAGCTCCTAAAGTAAGAGGCAGAGCTGTGGAAGAAAGGCCAGGGGCCTCCCTGTCTCCACAGCCTGTGCAGACAGAGGCCACCATAACATCATAGCTGGTGATGCAGTGAGCTGAGCACAAGCACGTGCATGACCGTGTATGTAGGTGTGTGCGTGTGCGCGCGTGCGTGTTTGTGTGTGTGTGTCCTGGAACTCACTCTGTGGACCAGGCTGGCCTCGAACTCACAGAGATCCTCCTGCCTCTGCCTTCCAAGTGCTGGGATTAAAGGTGCGCGCCACCACTACCTGGCTACTGTTTTATTCTTTTTAATTAGAAGACAATTATGTAATTTTACTCTTGTGTGTAGGTGTTTTGCCTGAGTGTATGCCTGTGCACCACATGTATGCACTGCCTAAGAAAGCCAAAGGAGGCTTGGATCCTCTGGAACTGGAGTTACAGATGAATGTGGAGCCTAGGAACAAAACCTTGGTCCTCTGGAAGAACATCCAGGGCCCTGAACCACTGACCCATCTCTCTAGCTCTTCTGACTGTTTGAGACAGTCTCTCATTGAACTTGGAGCTCACTGTTTTGCTTAGGCTGACCGACCAGCAAGCCCCTGGGGTCCTTCTGTTTCTGCCCCAGTCTGGGCTATGCCGCTGTGCCCAGCTTTTGCATTGGTTTCGGGGTTTGAGTTTAGGCTGTCATGTTCGCACAGCAAGCACTTTACCCACCGAGTCCCCTTCCTGGCACCGTGTGGAATGTCTCTTGGCACTGCTGTTCTGTGATCATGGTGCTTTCCTTGGTTAGGGTTTTTCTTGCTGTGAAGAGACACCATGACCATGGCAACTCTTACAAAGAAAACATTTAGTTGAGGGTGGCTCGTGTACAGTTTCAGAGGCTCACTGTGGTCACGATGGGGAGCATGGCAGCGTGCAGGCAGATGTGGTCCTGGAGCTGAGAGCACTGTGTCTTGCAGGCAACAGGAGGCTTGAGGAAAGAGACCTCAGAGCTCACTCCAACAAGACCACTCCTAATAGTGCCACTCTCTTTGGGGGTCATTTTCTTTCCAATCACCGCCGTGATTCAGTGTGACAGTCTTACTCTCTTATCCCACCACTATTACCTTATGTCCACCCACTGATCCTTTGGGTTGCTGTTGCCCAGAGGTGATATTTTGTCTCTCAAGTCATGCACCGGGGTATTTATTTTTTATCAGGAACTGACAAATCAGTTAGAATGTCCCAGGGGAGGATCACATGTGGCAAGCGGAAGATACCCTACTTGGATACCAACCTGAGAAGGGACTCTTAAGATCCAGGGCTGGCATTATTACCCTTTTATTTGATTTACTGTGATCTTAGAGAAAATTAAAATAGGACAGAAACCACAGCTGAGAGTTCTGTGCACATGGTTGAGCTCAACTGAAAGGGATTGTAATACAATAACATTAAAGGTCATTGCCATCACGATTAGAGTCGCAAGAGCAGGAGGTTGGGTTTGAGCTTTATCACAGCAGAACTTCTGGTCCCCCTCTGTCTTACGGTGACTCATCTCTGTCCCATGCTTTATGGCTGGTGCACTGTCAGAGTTTTATCTTCAGAGTTCACTGTGTACCCCTGAAAAGGAACTCGGGCAACAATGATTCTTTCCACTTCATTATGTTTCCGTCTGTTAAAGTTATGCAAACAGTATCAGTTATTACTTTCTTATATACTTATGTCTAAATCTTGCACAAACACATTCACATCCAGAATGGAACATGAAAATTTGACAGTGGATGAGAAATTAAACTTGACACTGGGATAAAAGAAAGTTTTAAATTATGTACCAAGAAGCTGTAAGAGTCTCTTTTCCTTTTAACAAACTTTTTATTTATTGGTGTGCATGTGTGGTGTACTTGTGCTACTGGGTGCAAGTGGAGTCGGAGGACTTGCAGAGGTGGGCTGTGCACCTCCATTCTAAGGGTCGTGGGACTGAAGCTCAGGCAATCAGGATTGATGGCAAGAACCTTCACCTGCTGTGCCATCTCAGGGGCTCTGTTAGTGCTGGAGCGCAGCGGTTCTCAACCTGTGGGTCGTGACCCCGACAAACCTCTATCTCCAAAAATATTTACATTACAATTCATAACAGCAGAAATATTACAGTTTTGAAGAAGCAGCAAAAATAGTTTTGTGGTTGGGGAGGGAGTCACCATGACATGAGGAACTGTATCAAAGGGTCGCAGTGTTAGGAAGGTTGAGAACCACTGCTTTAGAGGAAGAGAATCTTAATTGTTCCCATTGATATTTTTTCTCTAAATCTGCAGCTGCCCTTTCAGCTTGCCATGTTTAAACTAACTTCTGAGATTTCTTTTTTCTTTTTCTTTCTTTGTGATACAAGGTTTCTTTATGTAGCCCTGGCTGTTCTGGAACTTGCTGTTCCAGACTAGGCTATTCTTAAATTTACAGTGATCTACCTACCTCTGGTTCCCAAATGCTGGGATTAAAGGCATACACCACCATGCCTGGAGACTTATGATTTCTTAAGAGAGAACTGACTTCTCATGGAAGAACATTAAAAGCAACATCAAGTACTTTCAAGTTTCCAAGAAGACAGAATGTGGAGGAAAGAGGAACTCCTGTGTAGAGAACTTGGATACCTCGGCCAGTCTGGAAGAGCTGGCAGGGGGTTGACTTGATTTTTGCCAGTCTGTAGACTTATGAAGTAAAATTCTGGGCTGTGGAGAAGAGAGGAGGTGGGAGCTGAGGCCAAGACTCCTGAAGGATTGCTGTAGGAGGAAGGGAAACACCGTGAAGCAGCCGGCTTAGGTAACAGCTAAGCTTAGAGCATTCTGATTAGCTCTAGGAAATCTCAGACCTTGAATTTGGGTTAAGGAGGTCTGAGATTCTAAAGCTCATATCCACTGATTCTTCTTTGGGCGGGGGGAATATCTTTCTTATAATCCTCAAATTTTATTTATGAATTATTCCAAAATTCAGTGTCCAACAAGTAACGAGAGGTTGCTGGGTAAACCTAGAAATAAGCAGCCGAAACAAGCTTGCAGGTGGAACAGAGAAACACCAGGAGTTCACGGGACAGTATGAGGGTCTCTTAAGGTTTCTAATGCTGTGAAGAGACACCATGACCATGGCAACTCCTATAAAGGAAAACATTTAATTGGAGTAGCTCACTTACAGTTCAGAGATTCAATCCATCATCACATGGTAGTACATGGTGGTGTGCAGGCAGACATGGTGCTGAAGAAGTAGCTGAGAGTCCTATATCTTGCAGGCAACAGGAAGTGGTCTCAGTGTCACATTGAGGGAAGCTTGAGCAAAAGAGCCCGCCCCACAGTGACACACTTCCTCCAACAAGGCCACACCTCCTAACAGTGTCACTCCCTTTGGGGCCATTTTCTTTCAAACCACCACAGAGGGTTAGTTCTTTGTCTGCCTGGTACAAACTTAGATGTACCTGGTAAGAGAGACTCTCAATTAAGGAATTTTCTCCATCAGATTGACCTGACCAATCCTGCAAGCCCTGCTGTGGGAGACACCATCCTAGCAGGTGAGCCTGACCTATAGAAAACAGTAGCTGTGAAAGCCAAGGGAAGCAAGCCAGTAAGCAGGTTCCTCCATGCTCTCTGATGCTGTTTCTGCCTTGAGTTTCCGCTTTGGCTTCCCTTGATGACACACTATAAGTCATAAGGCAAATGAATCTTTCCTTCCCAAGTTGCTTCTGATCAGTGTTTTATCACAGCACCAAAAGCAGACTAATGCAGATGGTTAATCAATGAACATCCATTTAGGAAATCAAATGGATCTAGGTACTTCAAGCAGAGTGTCTTTAAGGTAGACATTGGTCATGGATGAGAAACACTGGAAAAGCAGATGGGAGGGGACATGAGGCTGGATATGAGGAGTGTGGTACACTCAACTTAGAAATCCTTAACCAGTACACTGTCCAGCTTCAGCCACCAAGTATTCTACACATCCTTCTGTGCAGCCTTAAATTTCTGTTCAGCAACAATACCTTTATTTGTTTATATGTATTTAAGTATATAAATAGATACATTTATGCTTCTAACTATTTTTTTTTTGGACATGGGAGAAATTCTCACCTTCCCCTCAAAGTCTTCTTTTTAAAAAAGTATTTATTTATTATGTATACAATATATGCCTGCAGGCCAGAAGAGGGCACCAGACCTCATTACAGATGGTTGTGAGCCACCATGTGGTTGCTGGGAATTGAACTCAGGACCTTTGGAATAGCAGGCAATGCTCTTAACCACTGAGCCATCTCTCCAGCCCCCCTCCCAAAGTCTTAACAGCTACTATTATCTTTATTAGAGTGAATTCTTCTGGTTTTATTTATAGTTAGTCCCTCCCGAATATTCTATAATGCTAACTGTAAAGATCATTACCACCAACACTTTTGAGCATAAGATGACAGGGCATGTGGATTTGGACAGAATAGTTACTACAGGCACAGATACACAGCACAGGCAGTGGAGAAAACCTGCATAATTGCATCGTACTGTGGTCTAACTTCTTTATTTGAGGTTTTTCTTCAGTAGCCAGGATCTTCATTCTGGAAGAGTGGACCCTTAACTGAGTTCGTTACTAACTCTCACTGTTCAATTGGAGAGTTTGACAAGGCCACCTAGAGAAGCCCTCGGTTCCTCGCAGCCCTTGTTGACCCCTGTGTATAGCAGCAAGCTGATCTGCCTATAACAATCTCACTTGTCACCCAACCAGTACAAGAACCCCTCTCTGGGCAGTTTATTGACTTAGAGAGCCCAGTTTACTTAATTATCAGGCTTGACTTTGACTTTACTCAAACCATCTTATGTGCTCCAGTAGAAACATTCCTTGATAATAGTATGGAATTCTGGGAGAGAGTTATTAACTGTAATACTGGAAACAGTCTTATTTTTTTTTCAAGTTAAACACTCCTAGGTAGTTTGCTACCTGGAAAGCCCTGTGAATTTCACAGTCATGTCTCATCGCTACATTGTTTTGTTGGGAAACGAGTCTCTTATTTGTTAATTGCATTCTCATTTGTGAGGGACACCACATCTATAAGATCATGTTTGATGATACTGCAGGAAGAGACTTCAGGTTCACAGTCTGAGTGTGATGCTTTTTCCTGATTGTCAACTTGATTGGATCTCAAATCAAGGAAGAGACCTGCTTCTGAGATTGATATGGAATTTCCAGGAAATATTAGCTGAGGGGAGAATGTCGTCCCCCCCCCCGCACAGTGGGCATCACTTTCTAGTGATGGCCCAGAAATAAGATTGTCTGAGGAGAAAGCAGTGCTGCTTGCTTGCCTACCTTCATTTCTTGACGGTGAGTATATTGGTCCCTTCATCCTCCACTGACATCAGAACCCAGCTTCCTCGTCCTTCCCATGAGCCATGATTTTCCTGGTCTTCAGCAGCAGACTGGGAAATGCTGAGACATTTACCTTCATGGATTGATCCAGCCTTAGAATTTAAATCAAAGTCGTGCCCTCATCATGAAATGATCCTTCTTAAAAAGGGCCGGCCAGCAAGATGGCAGTTTGCAGACAACCATTGTCAGACTACCCAGGACCTATTGTGTAAGCCAGTTGAGGAAACCCCCTTTTCTAATAAAGCCATTCTTTTGGTTCTGTTCCTCTAGAGATCCTGACTAACACATCGAGGAATTATTTGTGTCTAGTTGCTGACCCTTGCACTAGAGAGGGAAGCTAATGTAAGTTAGTAGTAACTAGGTAGCTGTGGGTCCCGGGAAGTGAGGCCTCGTTGGTGCACTTCACAGGTTAGGCACTCAGGAGTGCCAGCAGCAAGTTCACGGTGGTGAAGGAAACTTGATGCTGTTGAGTTCATGTCTGACCCCCATTTCCAGTCACCTGTTTGCTTTCTACATGGGCCCGCTGAGCAGACTGGGCGCCAGGGAAACAGGCTGGCTGGCATCACAGGGTCAGTGAGGGTCTTTTCTGCAGTAGTTGTCCTTTGATAAACACCTCATGAGACACACATGTCCTCATCGTTTGTGCTCAGTCTGGGAGACACATCTCTGCCTCTCCTCTTATCTCCTGTCGTCAGCTTTCTGATCGCCTCCTTCTACTGGCTGGATTTGTGTGTCAACTTGACTCAAGCTAGAGTCATCAGAGAAAGGAGCCTCAGTTGAGGAAATGTCCCCATGAGATCCAGCTGTAAGGCATTTTCTCATTTAGTGACCAATGCAGGGAGGCAGCCCGTGGTGGGTGGTGCCATCCCTGAGCTGCTGGTCCTGGGTTCTATAAGAAGGTGGACTGAGCAAGCCACGGGAAGCAATGGCCTTTTCATTTCCCCTCCATGGCCTTTCATCAGCTCCTGTCTCTGGGATCCTGCCCTGTTTGAGTTCCTGTCCTGACTTCCTTCAGTGATGAACAGCAATGCTGAAGTGTAAGCCAAATAAACCCTTTCCTCCCCAACTTGCTTTCTGGTCATGGTGTTTCACTGCAGCAATGGAAACCCTAGCTAAGTCAGTGCTTTCTGGTCATGGTGTTTCACTGCAGCAATAGAAACCCTAGCTAAGCCAGTCGTGTCTCTGGTGTCTCTGACTGTCAGCATGGTAGCCGTTGCCCATGGAACCCTGCGGGGTCACACCTCTGGCTGTCATTTCACCTGTGTAAAGTGTGTACTCAGAAGCACTGATCCAAGGTGTTTTGCCCTCTAAGAATTGTTTTCTCTTCTGTACTTCAAAGGCATTTGGCACCGGAGTGATCGTTGCTGCAGCATATTTTAGCGAACCGTGCACAGCAGGCCTGAAGTTGGCCTTGCTCAGTTCACAAGGGATTGCATTCGCTTCCCTGAGTGTGAATTGAGGAAGAGGGAACTATTTAGGGGGAAGCACTGAAGATAACAGAACCACACTTCCTCTAGGGGTTTCCATACCCCTCTAAGACCTGCTCTTACTTACTCTGTGCATACCACTTCTGTGCAAACCCGGCTTTAGGATGAACTACATAGTTCATGCTATGTAGTAAGGGTTCATGGATTCAGTTCCAAAATTGTTAACCAATTTCACATGGCTCCCAGTAGCACATTCATATTTCTTTCTAAAATTTAATATTTAGTATTTTGTAAACATTTACATTTACTTTTTAAATTTATTTTGTATGTGTGAGTCCCAGGTCACTTGCACTCCCGTTTGGATCAGAAGTTTGTTCTCACTTTGGGTCCCACTCAAAACAGACACTTTTGAGGGCTAGGAAATGGGTCAAATGGAGCTTTTCGCTTCCAAACTCCAAGGGCTCCTAGGAACATCCATTACTGGTGAGAATACTGCATGAACCATTTAATCAATCTTACAGACATATCCTGAGCTACATCTGAAAATCCTGGGTCCCTAAACATCAACCAAACTGGCAGGCTTCTAAATTTTTATTGGTTTTAGCTCCTTCCCTCTTAGAAATATGAATCTTCTAACATGTTCCAAATGTTTGCTATTTCCTGTTTGCCAGGGTCCACAGGATTCCCAGTGGGATGCCAACGTGAATGAGGCCCTTGGTACTGAGTTAGGACAGAGTCACAACATTGATAGAATTTTAAAGTGAGCTGGGTTCGCTTCTAGTACTCTTTGCAAATTGATATAATGAAAAAAAAAAGAGCTGGATACAAAGTATTCAGGGTTATGTTGACAAGCTCCAATAAGATTGCATTTGAGGCTTCATAGTGAGATGTTGTCCCCAAAACTAAACCAAAGCAAGCCAACCAACCAGTCAGCCAACCAAAGGCTCATGCTTGAAAACTGCTAATGTGCCACAAAAATCACAAAGAAGTAAACAAATCTTCATTTTAACTGTTTACTTAGCACAGTGCTGGCGACGGCACCCAGGGCCTGCTGCATGCCAGGCAAGACAAGTGCTTTACCCCTGAGCTGTCTCCCCAGTCATTTCAACTAATTTGATGCCTCAGTCAATCTGCTCTCTAAGCAATAACCCACAAACGGTCCTGCTTTTAGAGGGAGGACCACGGCTTTCACCTCCTACTGGCCTAATACATTACAATCACTTCCTCACCATGTTCTCCCTGCTATAAAACATCAAGCACTGGTGGAAACCTGTAGCAGCATCGCTAAGAAGACACTGTTATGGTAAGCTAACAACTTGATGCACTGGCCAGATTGGCTCCTCTTGAGTCAGAGCTGACCATAAGAATGGATTCCACAGAGTTACATTTCTGGTAGCATGGGAGTATAAAAAGTATGAACATTCATGATGCTGTCTATGAAGTCACAACTCAAATTTACCCCTCAGGTCCTGGTGTCTCCTCAGTGTGGAACACCTGTTTCTAATTCTGTCTATGCAAGCCAGATGTTCCCTTGTACCCAATCATTATTATTATTATTATCATTATTATTATTATTATTATTTTGGTTTTTTGGGACATGATTTCTCTGTGTAACAGCCCTAGCTGTCCTGGAACTAGTTGTTGTAGACCAGGCTGGCCTCGAACTCACAGAGATCTGCCTTCCTAAGTGCTGGGATTAAAGGTGTGCACCACCACCACCTGGCCCGATCAACATTATCAAGGCAATCTTATTATTGGTCTACTTCTCTTGTTGATGTTGTTATTAAAAACACTAACGCTAGTTTCCAAGAATTAATCTTGAATTTTCCTTTGATTTTTTTTCTCATCTTGTTACAACCAATCAGCTGCCACATCAGGGTCACAGAGAGTCTTACATTCAGCCATCGTTTCCAAATTCTCATGGCTTTGTTCATCTCAGGTTTTCCCCCCCTGACCAGAATGTTTTAGAGTCTCTCAAGAGGCCACCTAACCTTCATTCTTTCCTTTCCACCCCGTCCACTGTCACCAGGGATGACCCCTCATTGAAAATGTTAGATGTGTTTTGTAAAGCAGATTTTGACTTTACTTTTTAGATTTTTTTAGAAATATAATGTGTTAAATACACAATATAGTGTACAAAATGTCCCCTAATCAGAAGGTGTCCAGTACCCCATGAGCACATCCAGTTATTCAGCGAAACATGAGTGTCATACTATGTCATACTAAATAGAACAAAGAGTACAGTGAACTCACATTAGTTTGGATTAAACTTGATGCCAAAAGAATTCAGAGCAGTTTGACTTTTTTTTCTCCAACTAAATGATCTTTAAGAATATAGGGTTGAGAAGATGAGCATAGACACACTGTTTAATCCCAACAGTCTGGAGACAGAGGTAGGTGGATCTCTGGGAGTTCCAGGCCAAACAGTGCTGCATAGTAAGACCCTGCCTCAAAACTAACAAAACAAAGCAAAGGGTTGGCAAAAAAAGCCTTATATGTTTGGTTTTTTGAGCTCTTTGGGTTTTAGAATTATGGACAAGAGACTTTACCTAGACTTTGCAAACAAATCTTCCCTGAGTAATCACATGCTGCTTGTTCCTCTGACACTAAAATCTCTTCTTTTGCTATTTCAGATGTCTCCTCGCTTTGGCCCCAACATTATTTATTGTTTCACTCTTCAACTGCATACCCAGCCCTGCCCCCCAGCAAAGCGGGCAATAATTGCTGTTTTCCTTTCTTCTGTATGTGCCCAGGTCTGTGCTGCTTTTGATACCTGGCCTGTGATTCTACATAAACTGTGTGATCCTTTCGTGGAATCTCTAATTGTCCTCTCATCTGAATTCTTGTAGCAAGCTTTAGTTTCTATATGGACGATCAGAATAGCAACACTTTATCTCTTAGCCTTGCTGTAGGTCAAGCAATGTAGAACCACTAAGCACACAGCCACCGTTTAGCTGGAAGGAATGCTTCCTGTTTCCTCTCTTCTTCCTTTCCTTAGTACACATTGTAGCTGTGTCTCCTTCTCCCATCATTCCTCCTTTCTCTGCTCTTTTGTGGGGCTGGGGTTGGAATACAAAGCCAAGGGTGTACTTTATCACTGTGATACACCTCTAGTCCCACCTCTAGTCCCTTTATGTTGTAGTTTCCCTTTAATAAAAAACTTAGGCATATGAGTGTTGCGCCTGCATGTCCATAAGTACACTTTGAGGGTATCCAGTCTATTGGAGTTACAGATGATCGTGAGGCATTGAGTGGGTGCTGGGACTCCAGCCCCAGTCTTCTGCAAGAATAGCAAGAGCTTGTAAGTGCTGGGCCATCTCTCCAGCCCCTGTTATAGTTTTTTAAAAGGTATTTTCTCTCATTATAAGTACAAGGGTGGAACCTGGCTTATTGGAAGGCTAGAATGAGCTGAGTTTACAGGGAGCGACTATAAATGGTGTTATTAACAGAAGCTGCAAGTGGCCCACCCCTCCCCTAGATTTGGTCTTGCGGAGGTTTATAAATACCTAGCTTCCTTCCAAGGAAACAAGATCCATGATCACAATCACGTCTTCAGAAGTTCCGTTGATAGCTGCCTGTCCACCAGTCTGACTCCCATGCAGCCCCTCTGGTGAAATACTTTCTGTGCTGTTATTCCTTTTCCTTTCCTCATCTGGAGAGAGAATGATTCATTTTTCCAGGTAAGGCCATTTGTTCTGCTTTGTTTTATGACATTATTTATTTATTTTTTTGTGTGTTGTTAGTCTTGAGTTGCGCTAGGCAGGGGTCTCTAGGAAGACAGCACAGATAGAACACACACATATTGTAAGAGAGGATTTCCTCTACTGGCTTACACAGTAGGGCCTGGGCCGTTCAACAATGGCTGGGTGCATGCTAGCGAGGCTGAGCAGATGATAGCTGCTTGGTGGTGAAAGTGGGGTGCCTCGGCAGTGCCAGTGTGGCGCTGCAGGCCTGATGATTCCTGGAAAGTTGCTGTTCTTCAGTCCCTGTTGGAGGCTGGAGGAGCTGGAGTCTGATCTTGGTGACTGGTGGCAGCCACAACACTGCAAGCAGCATCAGGGACAGACACCAGCAAGGATGGGAGATAGACAGACCAGACTGCTTTTCTTTCTCAACCTCTTTGTATCTGGATCATCCATGATAAACTGTGCTCACTTTGGGGGGAGTTGTCTTCTCTCCTCAGCTAATCCTTCCTGGAAATGCTCTCATGAACTCCTCCCCCTAGAGGCATGTCTCTTAATGGACTCTAGATTCAATCTAGTTGACAATCAAGATTATCCATCATATGTGATAAAAATGCCCTATTCTTCCCTTAAAAATAGCATCATCCCTTAGCTTTGAGTTCCACTTTGCTCTATTCACTGAAACAGTATCTATACTTTTATAGATGATATGATTTATTGTATATATTTATATATTGTATAATTATATTATATAGTTAATATAATATAATTTTATAGTTAATATATTCATTATATGTATATATGTATAATACATAAACAATATATGTCTAAAAGATTGTGCTGTGAAATGCAGTACTCACATAAAATGAACTAAGTATAATTGCAGAGATACTTGGTACTTCTTCATATTCATATACAATAATGTATGCAAGTAGTGATCCCATAAAGATCTTGCTTGTGGCATCATAGCCATCTTGGTTTATGTACGTACACTCTACAGTGATGACAGTACCTATTGGTGCCTTTTCAGAATGTTTCCCACTTGTTAACATCCACCAACATTTATTTGATATTTGGATGAAAGTATTTTTCATTCTTAAAAATGATGCTACAAGAAATATTTTGCATGTTTCCTTATACAGGTCCAAATATATATATACACATATACATTTAAAATTATGTATATGGGTGTCTTTAGTTAGGGTTTTATTGCTGTGAAGAGACACCATGATCATGGCAACTTTTTAAAAGTTTTTTTTGAGTTATATTTTTTCTGAGTTATTTTTTGAGTTATATTTTAAATTGTTTTTATTGAGTTATATTTATAATATATTATTTATAATTTTGAGTTATATTTTAAATTGTTTTTATTGAGTTATATTTTTTCTGCTCCCCTCCTTTTCTCCCTCCCACCCTCTCCCATGATCCCCACACTCTCAATTTACTCAGGAGATCTTGTCTTTTTCTACTACCCATGTAGGTTAGATCTATGTAAGTCTCTCTTAGTGTCCTCTTTGTTGTCTAAGTTCTCTGGGATTGTGAATTGTAGGCTGGTTTTTCTTTGCTTTATGTTTAAAAGCCACCTATGAGTGAGTACATATGATATTTGTCTTTCTGGGTCTGGGTTACCTCACTATGTTCACAGCAGCATTGTTTGTCATAGTCAGAACCTGGAAACAACCTAAATGCCCCTTGACTGAAGAATGGATAAGGAAAATGTGGTACATTTACACAATGGAGTACTATACAGTGGAAAAAAAGATGACATCTTGAAATTTGCAGGCAAATGGATGGATCTAGATCGTGGCAACTCTTACAAAGGAAAACATTTAATTGGGGGTGGCTCACAGTTCAGAGGTTTAGTCCATTATCATCATGGCAGGAAAGATGGCGACTTACAGGAAGACATAGTGCTGGAGAGGGTGCTGAGAGTTTACATCTTGATCCTCAGGCAGCAGAAGGAGACTGTGCCACACAGGTCACAGCTTAAACATAGATGAAACTGGAAATCCTGCCTCCACAGTGACACATTTCCTCCGACAAGGCCAGGCATACTTCAACAAAGCCATGTCTCCTAATAGTACCACTCCTTTGAGCCAAGTACTCAAACACATGAGTCTATAGAAATCACCACAGTGGGTGTTTTGGCTACATGTTTATATGTGCATGCCTAGAGTTTGTGGGAGTCAGAAGAGAGTGCTGGATCTCCTGGAACTGGAGTAATGGATGGTTATGAGCCACAGTTTAGGTGCTGGGAATTGAACCTGGGTCTTCTGCAAGAACAGTCAGTACTCTTGACAGCTAAGCCATCTCTCCAGGGCCCTTATATGTTTTCATGGAGTGTGTGACTAGCAGTTGTTCGTGTATCTTCATCTGTACTCCATAGTGCTACACTGCTTCCCCAAGGAGATGGCGCAATGCACACTTTCGCCAGCATTACACAGAACCCTCATCATATTCATGCCTGAACCTGGTACTGTCTTTCTATTTTTAGTTATCTGGGATATATCTAGTGGTGCCGGCTGTTAATAAGGTTAAACACTTTCTAATCTGCTTTAGATCAGTTGGATATTCTCCTTTGTGAATTGCATCTTGAAATTGCTTGTTCTTTATGTAATCATGTAATGTGCTTTACTATTTTCTTATTGGGTGTAGAAGTCATCATACATTCTGTATATGAGCCCTTCGTTGAAAACACATGTCTTAAGCAGCATCTCTCATACTGCTTAAGGTTTGTCTTTTTATTGTCATTTGGTGAGCAAAAGGTTTACATTTTGTTTTAGCATGAGTGTATAAATAAAGTCACCCAGTTTAAGACTGCTTGTTGCTGACTTTTGACAAATGCATACATCTGCAGCCACCGCCCTCTCGTAGAGCCTTACTAGCATCCTCTGAGCTCCCCTATTGTTCTTCCATGTCCTAAGTGGGAGACGGAGAGTGCTTTGCCCTCTCTGTGACTTGACCAACTGCTGTTTTCCTCAGTAGGCTTGAAGGCAAGTCAGGACCGCAAACATCCCAGGTTTTGGTAAAGCTGGTTAGGTCCCTGATGGACGCATCAACCATGCTAAGCAACCATGCTAAGCACAGAGAGGCTGCCTCCACTCCCTAAGCCCTTTGTACAAACCCCATTCCCCGGTCCCTTTGGTTGGGACACTCCTACGTGGCACCCCTCCTCTCAGTACTGTTCCTGAGGAGGTGTTGCCACCTTCCTCCACCTGTGTCCCTGATGCTGCTTTGCATCCACTGCCTTAATTGACACTGTCTTTGGAACTACAAATGGCCCACATCCGGAAGTCACTCGGAGATGGATTTAAGCTGATGGAGCTGCAACCTAGGTGCAGACCCTTCCCGTCTCCCCAGAAAGTTCCCCTTGGGTCCCTTAGCAGTCAGTTTCCTGTTCTGCTCATCAGGTGACCCCTGTTTTGATTTCTGTCACTGGAGATTAGCTTTGCCTGCTACAGAACACAACTCTTATCAAATAGCATGTGCTCCCCCTTCCTTCAATCTCTGTGGTTCGCCTACCTCATAGTGTGCATTGGTGCTTTGTTCTTTTTATGGCTGTCGGTAGCTCACTCTGAGCATCCATTTATTCACAGACTGATAGATGTTATGAATAAAGTTGTCTAAAATGTTTAGGTACAAATCTTTTTTTTATAGATTCCAATTTTCACCTCTAATACTAAATGTCTAGGAATGGAATTTCTATGATAAGTATGTATTTAACTTTGTAAGGAACAGAAAAGATGCTTGCAAAATGGCGGCACCGTTTTACTGCCACCCCACACATGTTTTGGTTTTCTATCCTTCAGTAATAACTGGGATGGCTTCTCTTTTGCTTTAACCACTTCTCTTTTGTGAGTGGGTGGAATATCACAGCTAGATTTATTTTTAGTTTTGGTAGGTTCTTTTTTTTTTTTAAGTAGCCTAAGACAAGTACTCATCAAGGAATAAAACATCTGAGTAGTTAGTATGGGTAGCATAAAAGCTATGAGGGTGTTTGTCTTAGTCTATATCACTTGCAATAACCAAATACCAAAAGCTAGGTTATTTACAAAGAAGAGACTTCTGTTTGTTTATGGTTCTGGATGCTGGGAGGTCTAAAGGTGAGTGCCTTCTTGCTGACAAGGACTCCTGATGTCATACAGGTTACCACAAACAAGGGACTCAGGAAAGGTGGCCAAATTGGCTTTAAAGACAGACTCAGTTTTGTGCTAACCAACTCTCTCCCTCAGTGTGTTGGCTAGTTTTATGTCAACCTGATATGAGTTAATGTCATCTGAGAGGAGGAAACCTCAACTGAGAAAATGCTTCCATCAGATTTGACTGTAAGGCATTTTATTAATTAATGATTGGTGGGGGAGGACCCAGCCCATGTTGGGTGGTGCTATCCCTGGGCTCATGGCCCTGGGTTCTATAAGAAAGCAGGCTGAGAAAGCCATGGGGAGCAAGTTAGTAAGCGGCACTCCTCCATGGCCTCTGTGTCAGTTTCTGCCTCCAGGATCCTGCCTTGCTTGAGTTCCTGCCCTGAACTTCCCTCAATATAAGTAGAAGTGGAAGTATAAGCTGACATAAATCCTTTTTTCTCCAGGTTGCTTTGAACATGGCGTTTCATCATAGCAGTAGTAACCCTGACGAGGATACGCAGCAACTCATTAGTCCACTCATCCATGAATGGATCTACTCAGTTACCTCCCAAATGTCTTAGCTCTCAGCACTTCTGCCTTAGTCCATATTTTCTGAATGTGAAACTGGGGTGGGGGGGACGACACATTCAAACCATTGTAGGATTGCTCATTATCGTCTGGTTCTGTGAGAAGCCTAAATCTAGTTATACGCTACTGTGAAGTGTACCAGTGACATTCACACTATTAGGACCCATTTGATTGCTGGTGTCATAACTTCTGGTTTCGTGGCCTTATGAAGGTCCAGAGCTGTTGTAAGACAGATTACCAATGTAGCCATGCCTCAGAAGCCATGAGACTCTGTGCACAGAGGAATGCAGTGATTGTTCAGTGAGCTACTGGGGATCCTTGTCCAGAGACCAGTGGGCAGAATGGCCAGAGAAACCAGAAGTGGGAATATATGATGCTTGCTTGCATGGAACCTGGACAGTGGCTATCACTGTCTCTACTCCTAGGTTTCCTGGGGTCTAGCAGTTAGAAGGAACATTGCCTCTGCTTTTGTCAAACTGATCCTTTTTGGTTGGTCTCTAACTCCAGACTGTTTTTCTTCCATTAAAAGCTTCTCCAGAGCCCCTTGAATTACAGCCCAGAGAAAATTCTATTCTCTGGAGAGACAAAAGCTAGTTATGGTAGCTCTGTTTACTGAGTTTCAATTTGAACTATCATTGGTAGTAACGATTGTAGCTGATGAAAACCACTGAAAGCTACCAGGTTTATATAGTTCTATCCCACCTTCCTTAAGAGTAATATCAAGGGAGTAGAAGAGGAGGCAGCCATAGAACTTTTCCCAGGGACCTCCTGAAATCGAGAAGCTTCTGTAAAGCAAAGGACATGGTCAACAAGACAAAATGGCTGCCTACAGAATGGGAAAAGATCTTCACCAACCCCACATCAGACAGAGGACTGATCTCCAAAATAAACAAAGAAATCAATAAAAAATGGGATACAGAGAACTCTCAACAGAGGAATCTAAAATGGCTGAAAGACACTTAAGGAAATGCTCAACATCCTTAGCCATCAGAGAAATGAAAATCAAAACAACTCTGAAATTCCACTTATACCTGTAAGAATGGCCAAGATCAAAAACACTGATGACAACTTATACTGAAGAGGATGTGGGGTAAAGGGAACACTCCTCCATTGCTGGTGGGAATGCAAACTGGTAGAGCGTCTTTGGATATTAGTATGATGATTTCTCAGAAAATTAGGAAACAACCTTCCTCCAGACCCAGAAATAATCACTTTTGGGTACATACCCAAAAGATTCTCAATCGTACCACAAGGACATGTGCTCACCTAAGTTCATAGCAACATTGTTTGTCATAGCCAGAACCTGGAAACAACCTAAATACCCCTCGACCAAGCAGTGGATAAGGAAAATGTGATACATTTACACAATGGAGTACTACACAGCAGAAAAAAAAATGACATCTTGAAATCTGTGGGCAAATGGATGGATCTAGAAAACATCATACTGAGTGAGGTAACCCAGACCCAGAAAGACAAATATCATATGTACTAACTCATAAATAGCTTTTAGACATAATGTAAAGAAAACCAGCCCAAAATTCACAATCCCAGAGAACCTAGACAACAATGATAACCCTAAGAGAGACATACATGGATCTAACCTACATGGGAAGTAGAAAAAGACAAGATCTCCTGAGTAAATTGGGAGCGTGGGAACCATGGGAGAGGGCAGAAGGGGAGGGGAGAGAAGGGAGGGGAGCGGAGAAAAATATATAGCTCAATAAAACAATTAAAAAAAAGAACATTTCCCAGGTTTGATGAACTCTTCTCTGATTGGTCCTTAACTTTCACCTGTTTTGCATACGCAAACCAACCAAACAGAGCCAATCTAACCTTATTAAGCCTCTGACTCAGCCTCTTGTCCAGCAACTAAGTTTTGAGTCTTCTTTTGGTCACAGAGGAGCCTTTTCCTGATAAGAAAATGTTCTGCATATCATAGAGTCTTATGCTTATTTTAAAATAACAAAGGCTGTGAAAGAAATACCTATATCAAATATCTTCCTTGAACAATGTTTATGTGTTTCATCTACAAAGCTATCATCCAAGACTTAGAAAGAGAGTGGAGATTTTCTGGCCCAGTTTTCTACCCAGGGTGGTGACATTTAAGATAGTCATCAATCCGACTACAGGGCAAGGCCAGTTCAGGCACCCTCTCCACAATTTCTTAGGGTCTTAGCTGGGGTCATTTTTGGGGATTCCTGTGAATTTCTCTAGTGCCAGGTTTCTTGCTAGCCCCATAATGGCTCCCTCAATCAAGATGTCTCTTGCCTTGTTCTCGGTCTCTGTCCTTACCCCATCTTGACCATCCCATTCCCTCAAGTTCTCCTACCCCTTCTCCTTCTCCCCTCCTCCTCCCCTTCTACCCTCTCTTCTCTCCATGCTCCCAATTTTCTCAGGAGATCTTGTCTATTTCCCATTTCTAGTGGGATCTATCTATGATTCTCTTAGGGTTCTTTTTGTTACTTAACTTTTCTGGGCTCATGGACTATAGGCTTTAAAGCTAGCATCCACTTATGAGTGAGCACATACCATGTTCATCTTTCTGGGTCTGGGTTACCTCACTCAGAATGATTTTTTTCTAGTTCTAGCCATTTGCATGCAAATTTCAAGAGTTTTTTTTTTTTACCACTAACATTGTTTTGCATTTCATTATGTATGTACCACATTTTCTCCATCCATTCTTCGGTTGAGGGGCATCTAGGTTGTGTCCAGGTTCTGGCTATTACAAATAATATTGCTATGAACATAGTTGAACAAATGTCCTTGTAGTATGATTGAGCATTTACCCTTTGGGTGTATGCCCAAGAGTGGTATTATTGCTGGGTATTGAGGTAGGTCGATTTACAATTTTCTGAGAAACTGCCATAATGATTTCCAAAGTGGTTGTACAAATTTACATTCTCACCAGCAATGGAGGAGAGTGCCTCTTACTCTGCATCCTCTCCAGCATAAGCTATTATTGGTGTTTTTAATCTTAGCCATTCGGATTGGTGTAAGATAGTATCTCAGAGTCATTTTAATTTGCATTTCCCTGATGGCTAAGGATGTTGAACATTTCCTTAAGTATCTTTCAGCCATTTGAAATTCCTCTGTTGAGAATTCTCTGCTTAGATCTTTCCCCATTTTCAAACTGGATTATTTGGTATTTTGATGTCTAATTTCTTGAGTTCTTTATATATTTTGGAGATCAGTCCTCTGTCTGATGTGGGGTTGGTGAAGATCTTTTCTCATTCAGTAGACTGTCTTTTTGTCTTAATGACTGTGTCCTTTGCTTTACAGAAACTTCTCAGTTTCAGGAGGTCCCATTTATTCATTGTTTCTCTCATTGTCTGTGCTACTGGGGTTATATTTAGAAAGTGATCTCCTGTGCCTATGCATTGAAGGCTACTTCCCACTTTCTCTTCTATCAGGTTCAGTGTGGTCAGATTTATATTGAGGTCTTCAATCCATTTGTACTTGAGTTCTGTGCATGGGGATAGATATGGATCTATTTGTATTCTTCCACATGTTGACATCTAGTTATGCCAGCACCATTTGTTAAATATGCTAGAATATTCTGGTTAGGGATTCTAACATTGGCTGGTGAATACAAATGTATATAAATATAATCGTGAAATATAAATATAGGACTGAAGTGAAATCATGGTGACAAGGAGAGCCCAGCACAATCCTTGGCACAAAATACATTAATCTGTCTTTTGGTTCTATAACAGATTACTAGAGATCTGGTACTTTATAGAGAAAAGCAATTAAGATCACAGTTTTGGGGGCTGGAAGTTCAAGATGAGATGTTTCTATTTGCTTGTCTCCTTCTGAGGACCTTCTGATGAATGGTGTCATGGCAGGAGTATACATGAGAGGGAGAGAGCACATTTCAGACCAGGAAGACAGGAATGGTCTGTAGCAGTATTTCAATTGTATTTTAATAAATAAAGACTGCCTGAAGATCTGAGAGTAAAACAGTTCCACTGGTCAGCCTTACAGACCAGATTATGGTAACACACACCTTTAATCTCAGTAGCCATAATGACATGCACCTTTAATCCCAGTAGCCATACTAGTTGCTATATAAACTGGGCGGTGCATGCCATTAATGATGGTGGTGCATGCCTTTAATCCAGCCTTAGAGAGGATTATAAAATGGGAGGAAACAGTTCTCAACAGACAGTTTCATTCTGGGATTCCTGGAGGCAGGATCGCCATTTCTGACTGACGTTGAGATAAGAGCCAGTGGCTGACTGCTTTGCTTTTCAGATCTTCAGGTTGAACCCCAATTTATGACCCTAAGCTTTAATCGTGCTTCAAGGGTCTGATTTGCTTTGTGTGTGTGTGTGTGTGTGCATGTGCTTGTGTATAAATGTGTAGATGTGTGTGCATGTGTCTTAATGTGGTAGACCTGTGTGTGTGTAGGTGTGCACATGTGTGTGTCTGTGTATGAATGTGGTAGATGTGCATGTAGATGTGTGTGCATGCATGTGTGTGTGTGTGTGTGTGTGTGTGTGTGTGTGTGTGTGTGTATGTGTATGTTTCTATGAAAATGGCCTTGAACTCATGGGCTTCTTGTCTCAGCTTTTCAAAGTGGCTCTAGGTTAGGTCACATTGAAGCCATCTGAGACATCAGCACTTCCCAGTCTGCCAAGTCCCTGCAGCTCTGCATTAGTGGGGAACAAACTCTTAATCCTAATCTTGGGGGTAGGTGATGCTCAAATTATAGCCAAACCTTAGCATGATAGATTCTTTTTTTAAAACTGATTTTATTGAGCTATATATTTTTCTCTGCCTCCTTCCCTATCTATCCCCTCCCTTTTAACCCTCTACTATGGTCTCCATGCTCCCAGTTTACTCAGGAGATCTTGTCTTTTTCTACTTCCCATGTAGATTAGATCCATGCATGTCTCTCTTAGGGTCCTCATTATTGTCTAGGTTCTCTGGGATTGCGAATTTTGACTGGTTTTCTTTACTTTATGTCTAAAAGTCACTTATGAGTGAGTACATATGATATTTGTCTTTATGGGTCTGGGTTACATCACTCAGTATGATGTTTTCTATATTCATCCATTTGCCCACAGATTTCAAGATGTCATTTTTTTCTTCTGTGTAATACTCCATTGTGTAAATGTACCACATTTTCTTATCCATTCTTCAGTAGAGGGGCATTAAGGTTGTTTCCAGGTTCTGGCTATGAACATAGGTGAGCACATGTCTTTGTGGTATGATTGAGCATCCTTTGGATATATACCCCAAAGTGATGTTGCTGGGTCTTGAGGAAGGTTGTTTCCTAATTTTCTGTGAAGCAAAGGACACGTTCAACAAAACAAAATGGTAGCCTACAGAATGGGAAAGGATCTTCACTAACCCCACATCAGACAGAGGGCTGATCTCCAAAATAAATTGCCACACTGACATCTAAAGGGGCTGTACCAGTTTGCATTCCCACCAGCAATGCAGGAGTGTTCCCTTTACCCCACATCCTTTCCAGCATAAGTTGTCATCAGTGTTTTTGATCTTGGCCATTCTTACAGGTGTAAGATGGAATTTCAGAGTTGTTTTGATTTTCATTTCTCTGATAGCTAAGCATGTTGAGCATTTCCTTAAGTGTCTTTCAGCCATTTTAGATTCATCTGTTGAGAGTTCTCTGTTTAGGTCTGTATCTTGTTTTTTTTTTATTATTGGATTATGTGATCTTTTGGTGTCCAATTTCTTGAGTTCTTTGTATATTTTGGAGATCAGCCCTCTGCCTGATGTGGGGTTAGTGAAGATCTTTTCCCATTCTGTAGGCTACCATTTTGTCTTGTTGACCATGTCCTTTGCTTTATAGAAGCTTTTCAGTTTTAGGAGGTCCCATTTATTAATTGTTTCTCTCAGTGTCTGTGATGCTGGGGTTATATTTAGGAAGTGGTCACTTGTGCCAATGCATTTAAGTGTACTTCCCACTTTCTCTTCTATGAGGTTCAGTGTGGCTGGCTTTATGTTAAGATCTTTGATCCATTTGGACTTGAGTTTTGTGCATGGTGATAGATATCGATCTATTTTTATTCTTCTACATGTTGATACCCAGTTATGCCAGCAACATTTGTTAAATATGCTTTCTTTTTTCCATTTTATAGTTTTTGCTTCTTTGTTAACAATCAGGTGTTCGACGGTGTGTGGATTAATATCTGGGTCTTTGATTCAATTCCATTGGTCCTCCTGTCTGTTTTTATGCCCATACCAGGCTGTTTTCAGTACTATAGCTCTGTTGTAGAGTGTGAAGTAAGGGATTGTGATGCGTTCAGAAGTTCTTTTATTGTACAGGATTGTTTTGGTTAGCGTAATAGATTCTTAATTGATACTTGTCTCATGAACACTGCATACTTCAGGATATTTTCCTTGATCTTGGCTGTGAACCTGGTGCTCCAGCTGGAGCTAACTCACATAGCTCTATGTAGCATTGTTTTAGGCACTTTGGAACTGTAGTAGCTTTAAAATTGATTTCTCTTTCAGCAAAACATTATTTCTTGGTCAAAAGAAATTACTGTATTTTCTAAAACATGACCATATTGTAGCAGGTATAGTTTGATTTGTAACATGTGCCAAATACTTCAAAGAGCACAAATTATTAGAAAATGTATACATATTTAGAATTAGTTGTCTGTCATTCTCTACAATGAGAAAAATGTACTAAAGCAAACCAAGTAAATCACTTTCAATAAAGATATAATTCTGACATATATTTAGGAAAATGGAAAAAATCATGGAACCGGCTATTTGTTGACAAACCTTTAAAATATTTGTTCAATCTAAACTTTTTATCCTGATTACAGATCTTGACACTGAGACAATGTAAATGGGAGGGATCCCGCTTTTCAAAGTTAGAGCTGGAGTTACAAACTCATATGAGCACCATTAGGTTCTGAGTGCCTTATGCTTCTGAGGTTGCTTTCTCCTTAAAGTAAAAAAAATGCTAAGCAAATAGATAAACCTTTGTAGAGAGAGATTGTGCCTTCTTTTTGTATTTTATACAGTTAATCTTCTGAAGCTTGGTGCTATTTGCCTAACCATATACTATGTAGACAGACATGTGCAGATTGGAGGATTAGAGATGAGGTGATAATGTCGAGTGGTTACTGTTTGGGCCATACGAGTGTGTAGGTTTTTTATCAATATCAGTTTGTGTTTTCGAAACTTCATAGTGTTTTCCCGCTAGCAAAGAACTGTCTCTTTTACTGAGAAGAGAAAAAAAAAAACCTTGCTTATAAATGAGTCCATTTTGCATATTAATTAGGAGGCCTTTGAACTCTAAGAATAAAATCCGTTAACTCTTTGGATATGGAACAAGTATGCATTCAAGGGCATTAGCTTTATGCTAATAACTAGACAAGCTTTACATTTTTCTTTGCTTTGTTTGCATTTCCTAAAGATAATTTAATGCAAATAATCCATCCATATGCTGTGTGGAGCGTGGCGGATGGTGTTCTTATAGTTAAGATTTTATCAGTGCTTCTGTTATAAATCTCTATTACCCATGCTTTATAATTTAATTGAAAAAACTCACTGCAGGCAGAAATTCAACACTTAGAGTTTCAGGCTGAAAGCAATATTTCTCTTTTAAAAATTGCCTCCTCTATTTAATTTCATAGTTAATGGAAATGTAAGAAGTTTTCTCCTGGAGCTGCTTCTGAACAAAGCCAAACAGATCATTGTCTACAACTGAAATCATTTCTAAGTGAAAGTACTCGGGGTCTTATTATTGGCCTAGTACTACAGTGTTTAGCCAAATTAAAAAAAATACAACTGAATCTGTTTATCCTTCCTCTCTCTCCCTGTCCCCCACATACAAGGAGAAGAAGAAAATTCTGTTAGGAGGAGATGTCTAAAAAAATGCATGTTAAATAAATGGGCTGTGTGGTACCTTTTTGTTAGGTTTCCTCATGCACACTCGACTCTGTTCAGTGGGTCTGAGCTCCAGCTGGGGAGTCTGCCCTTGTCAAACTGAGATAGGAAGGGGGCAATAGGGCAAGGGGATGCGTGCGCCAGAATCCTTTATCTGCCATGTGAGTGTTCATTCTAACCTTATGCTTCAATTACCTTGATGGGATCCCAGGGTTAATTAATGGGCATACCGTTTCTGCTGGCTTACACGGTAGAATTGAGAAGATCAGGTTTTTGAAACATGGTGGTTTTGCCATCAGCTTTTGAACCCAAATCCTGTAGTATAGAAAGGTTAACCTGCCAGCTAACTCGCGCTCTCCAATCAAGCCTTCACTGCGGTTTTAGCAAACCCATGGAGAAAAGGAATTGAGTTAGAATGAGATGCACTAATTCCCTCAACCCACCAACCTTTCTGTTTAATTTTTACTTGTAATGCTGCATGTGAAATATATGCTGTGGGTTCTTAGCCTTAAGTAACCATGGGAACTTGCTTAAATACTGCCCCTCTCTGCCTATGGATGGTATTTTTTTTCTAAATCAATTGTCTTGACATCCTAAGAAAAAATATTGAGGAAAATAATACAAGCACCTTTTATGACATTTTTCAATTTTGAAAGATGCATTAATTTACATATTTTATTTTGGAAAGAATTTGTCAGTGTCATAAATAATGATGTTTCTATCTTGAGAGAAAATAAGCCAACAGGATTAACTGAGGAAAAACCATCATGCATACTCATTCTTAATGATTTAAATTTGAATTGCCTTTGTCCTTGCTATCTTCAGAATATCTAGCACTAACAGTTCCTGCACTGCGTGTTTTATCTTTGCTGTCAAACTGGATCCTCACAGAAACTTCCTGCTCTACAGGCAGTTTCCATCTCATTGACAAACTTAGACACAGCTGCTCAGATGCCAGAGAAAGCGGAAGTTAAGAGAGGATGCAGCTTGCTAAGGATCCTGGGTAAACAAGTGGCCATCAGCATTCACGGTCTAGCTTCAGTCCTGTGGTCTTTGTCCAGGAGTCAAGTGGCTTTTTACTGCTTCTGGGATGACTCATCTTTTAAAGTCTGAGCAATAGAGTGTAGT